>JALPQI010007674.1:0-43534 GCA_025490895.1 Thaumatotibia leucotreta | reverse complement strand
TTGTGGAATTGCAGACTTGTTGGTTTTTGAATAGGGAGCGCTTACACATGTTATAATTCTATGTTTTTTTTTATTAAAAGGATTGAGTTAACGTCGCATTCTTACGATGCTTGCGTAACGAGTTCGCGCTTGATGGCTTTTATTGCAGCAGCGACCTGAGCGGTTCACCCCCACGCTTCGCTTAGCAAGCGATCGCCTAAGAAGACCCAGTATAAGTATAACTTCGAAAGCCATAAAAATGTAACTAGCGATTAATTTTGACGGTGAATCATATAGATACGTAAATTGGTTGGATGGTGAATACCAACCAAATTCTGTGTGTAGAAGAGAAATAGAACAATCGAAACAAAATATAAATAAAGGATGAGGAGGATCTGATCAAGAACAGTACCTATCGAAAAGGTAGAAGAGAAAGGTATATGAATATGATTCATCGCCATAAGCTCAGCCACTTAGGCTCTTAAGTAGACTTTAATTGTCATTGTGGAAGTCGTCATGCAAATTGTGGTATTGGTTGATCGAGCGAATTCTCGGTAAGATGATATATATCACAGAGCACGGACCTCTTTAGTGTGTAACCTTAGAGATAGAGGCGGCCTTGGCTGTCATTTTCATAGAAACCGACCGTGTCAGGTAATTTTGACATGTTAATGTAAATAGTGTTGTGGTATGGCTCGATATTTTTATCGATAGATTAAAACCAACAGTTATTTGACTAAAAATGTTACTTGAGAAAGGCTATTCAAACATTCTCATTTTTAAAATCTCACTAAAATGATGTCGTTATGAATGATATAAAAACAGTAAAATTAATTCATTTATTTGTATTTACAATAAGTACCTACTTACATTAAGTTGTTAGCTTTAAGGTTAAAGTTAAACAACAAGTGTTAAGGGAAGGCTAGACAGAGGTTAAACAACAGGCGGTCTTAAGACCCACTCTAGTTATATATGTTACCTTTGCATTGGTTTGTTTGTTCAAGGTGTGCAAACTATATCTACTTATATTACGTTATAAAACGCAAAAAGAAAATGTAGGTATATCATAGGTGCTTAAATTAAAATTGTAACTATAAATGGGAACTAAAATTAAATGATCAACTGTAAGGAGTTTAGATGGTTAGGTAATGTAGGTATTATATATATGACGACAGATTAACTAGATGTATAAATGTATAAAGAAATTTTTAATTCGTAAATTGTACCGTTTTACGTTTTCTTGAACAGAAATCCTTTAAAAGGTACTTTACTTGTAAAACATAATAAAATTATTTAGCAAAGCTAACTTACCTTGTCAAACGCAGGATGGAGTTTTAAAGTTGGACAGGCATTGAATGACAATTTAGATTTTGGATTTGTTTTTACAAAACAGTCATTTTGGAAGTGGTCCGAACAAATTGTGTCGTGTTTTTGCGGAAACCAGTTCAACTTTCCAGTCGCCATTATCCAGCGTTCTCTGACACATGGTTCTATAGGAAATCTAAAAATTAAGTCAGAATTTCTTAAACTATATGTTTTTGTACAGTTGCTTCATTGTCTGCACTCTAGATAAATATTATATTATTGCTAAATATAAATAAATAAATAAATGTTTGGGGGACAGTCTCATACAAATCAACCTAGCCCCGAACAAAGCAAAGCTTGTACTATGGGTGCTAGGCGACGATATATATATGTACTTAAATAGAGAAATACACATAATTATACTTACTTATACATAGGAAACGTCCGTAACTCGGGAACAAATTTTGAATTTCTACTAACACCGTTTAGTTGTAAGAGTTTACATAGACTATCGATAACAAATTCAGCGTCGTGTCTCTTCACTATGTCTCTCGCCCATACTAATTTTATATTGAATTTAATATAACTTTTTTTACTTACCTGTGAGAGGAAACGTTTGAATTTTGTTTATTAACGTACTTAGACTGGTTCCTGCACCAGATTACAGAGCAATGTGGCATTCTTGGTATATTTTTATAGTTTATATACCCATGACGTCCCGAGAGGTACTGACAGCACATATGCGTAAAACGCATATGCGCGGCACGGGTTTTGTCTGTCACGCCGTCTCTCTATAGGCACCCTAAAAGTTCCAACCTCCTTGATATATATTAATAGCGATCAGTGCGATTACACTGTCTGTATTTCTAGAAAATACCGAGAATGTTGCAGCTATACAACTATTACTATTTGTCCATTATGGACAACGGTAGACATTTGCCACATGATTGATGACGGGCTACATGATTGCGACCGACGTAGTATGAAAAATTTCATACTAAATACAGTCTTCACGTTTTACCGCATGTAACAGAGTGCCAATACTACAATTAAGACTTACAATGCGTAACGCACATATCGATTACGCATGCGGCGCATCACATCCGAGTTAATGACATGACAAACAATATCGCTGCTATTAGGTACTCAACCTCGCATGAACAACACTCATTTCATGGGAAAAACAGACGTATTCGGAGTAACAGAAAGGTGACATTTTCATGAATTCATTGGTGTACATCCGAGGTTTTGTAAGTATAGCGGCGATATAAGACTCGCTGATTGACACAAGTGAAAGGCACATTGTTATCATCACAATCATTCCTTTTTACTTGAATGCTTTCAATTTAATTACAATATGTATGTATGTATGTATGTATACTAATTGTGAAACTTGGTTAATGAAAATTCCTAAACATAGGAAGGGAATAGGAATATTCATTGCCTATCTCTAATTGGAACCGTGGGCTTATGATGGTAGTTTTTATCGTTTATCGTAATATGTGTCATTTTCGTAGTTACTTCAATTAGAACGCGACAGTAGTCTTATCCACCGCGTTAGACGATAAAAGCCCAACCATGATAGACCTAAAATTGCCATTCGTCGCGGTTTATCGACAGTTGGACTTGATATTCTCAACACTAATTCTTAGTCAATTTACGGAGAATAGATATCTAGTTTTCACACTATGAATACGAAATGCGAGGTGCACGGATAAGAAATTCGCCACAATTGGAAAACAGTGTACTCATGGTTTGTGTACTTAATACTTGGAATTACTAACAATATCATGTGACCCATTTATTTAGGCAATTTTAGCATGCTATATATCATTCAGTTATTCAACTTATTCGCTATATTACATCAAACTTTATTGGTTTCGATAATTTGTTGTCCTGTACAAATCCATTTACGCAAGTTCAATCGTAAATAGCAGTTGACGACAGGGCATTATTCAGGGAGCATTAAGGCATGTTACCACTTAGGCAGCATGCGCATATAAGAATCAAGATTAATATCAGCACTTAGTTGGAGTCTGCTGATGTAATTAGCGATGCGAAGTTCATAAGACTCTACATTTTGCAATATTTCACTAGTTTCAATTAACATGTGAAAAATGGCTGCCGCTCACCGCACTGTTTGATACCACAGCCTTAGGCGGTGTCGTGTATTTTAATCGTGCTGCATATGGAAGTTTAATTCAAATGATTTATAAATTGCAGTTGAAACGAGGTCTTGACAGACTGTCTTCATTTACGGTGATTACGATATGCAGTTTCCAAGTAGACCTTTCCTACGTCTGTGTATGTTTATGTTTTTATGACACTAATTTAGAAACGATTTTCTAAACTTTCGAGAGGAAAGATTACAAAATGAAATAACCCTTTCTAATTGTAATACAAGCACAAAACTAACTCAAAGATACCTAGCTATTTAATTTATACAATTTTCAAGTTCAAATCTGAGCTACTGATAGCGACACATGGTTCTACCTACATTTTATTCAACCGTCCATATGAATAATGCCGTCTTGATTTAATAAACAGGTTTTAGTTGAGCTAACGATTTTATTTGCAAATATTCAATCTTGATGCTTTATGGGGGTTGACATGGCAATGATATATTGTACATTTAAAACCCGCTCTGGCATTATACGACTACTGTGTATCAGGGTTACCATTTATTTAAGATTTATGATATGTTAATAAATGTTATGAATGTTATATCCCACCTAAATACATTATACATCTGATTTATTCTAAATTAAATCATATTGTTGGCAGAGAGATATGACAATGTCTTGTCCGAAATATTTTGTTTCCCTATTCAATCTGTAGGTAAATAACCAAAAAAGTCAAAGCATTTTTAAGAAAGAAATATTTTGTTTCCCTATTAAAACAGTAATAATCAAAGGAGGTCAAGACGTTGAATCAAAATCTATGACTACCTGGGTACGTAGATACATTTTGCTGTTGAGTCTCTTCAGACTGTCATGTGAATTGCTTGTATGGAATAACTTGAAGGTATCGCTAATTTGATCAACAAACATTCGAAAGAAACAATTGAAACAGTGTCTGTACGCGCTCCGAAGCCTCGTCCAGCGTGTCAGAGGCTTCGACAGCTCAAAAACATAATATGTTAGCTCGAAACATATATGGACATGGGCCCTTCTGCGACCACAATCGTGGTCGTTAGTGCGCACGTTATTAAGGATGATCGATGGCCATGGCGCTCCGATACCCGACAAATTTCATTTAGACCACTAATGTCGTATTACCTTAACTGATAAAGTGATTTATAGCGATAAATCGGACGATTGGAAATCTTGAAATAGCTTTAATTGCGCAAACTATAAAATGATGTTGTCTCATTTCATTTGTGATGTCGGCATGAATAATGTATAGGAAATATATTTAATATGGTGGAGAAATCTTACAACCACCTAGTTCCACGGTAAGCTCAATTAATGATTGTAATATGGGTACTATGCACATTTTTATAATAGATAACATGTGTGTAACTATGTAGGTACGTAATAGAAAACGACCACAGCTGAGGAACGAATGTTGTTATGATAAATGCACAAAGAGATGGGATCTCTTTCGCTTCCGGGATTCTAACCCTGGGCCTTCACCTTCCAGACTCAGGATCACAGGGGCCGTCAAAATCAATAGTAATAAGTAGGTATAATTAAATAGACATTTTTAAATTAAGTAATTCGAATTATTGCCTTACTACGTTTAATGTCTATCGAGGGGCTAATATGTAGTTCAAAAGAAATAAAACCTGACCTTTCTAGCGTCGGCAAAACGTGCAAGAAAATTCATCAGGATGTTACTAGTTACATTACCTACCACAGCTTTGTAACTTTGTGGTATGATTATATCGCGCGTCTGTATGCAGCGCGTAAAATTTTTACGATTTCCGCTTCTACTAGCACGCAATGCTTAAGTTTGTGTTGTTTTCTCTGAAGAAGCTAATTGACCTTTTATTTATGTAGAGTTTATGAAACTTGTTCACTGTATACCAGAAAGTATTAGGTTCGATGGGTAAGTAAGACGTACGTTAAGTATGTATATGCACCTACCATGTACCGCCGTGTGATGACGGGGGTAGGTAAAAATACATTTTCATCACACTTGCTGTCTAAGCGCGCCATTGCTTGCGCGCGTAGCGGGAGTAATAAAAAAGTGATATTCCCTAGGGAGTAATATAAATGTCAGTACGTCATTTAATAATATTATGTCTTAATACTTATTTTTTTGTCGGCAAGTGTGATGAAAAACATTGTATGCATCACGGTAGGTAAGCGGAATACCAACTCGAGTCATAAAAGACTCTTCTAACACTCTCGTTAGTAATTCCGTGTACTTACCTCCCCTGATGCACAATGTACTATTGTCACCACCCCAACTCTTCCGGGTGTCGTAAGAGTCGACTAAGAGATTGAAAATTGATAATGTGTAGCATCATAGTGGACACATTACTGCTATCGTGAACCCGCTTGTCCATGGGCATTTACCTCCTAATGCGTCTATCTATACGCATAGTTAATAGGAGAGGCCGAAGTCCTGCAGTGGACTCGGATAGGCTAGTGATGTATGTATATGTAGTACATGTATTTTTATCAGGAAAATATTATAAGAGACAATTTAAAGAATGATCGGTTAATGGGTGTAAAGTATACAATGTAATTCACTGTTAATGAACAAGAATAAAATAACATTTTACAGACTGCTCGCAAACGGTAAAGTGTTTTAATTGCACACTTTGAGCAGCGATTGGCGAATCAACACCTCCGCTCCAAATGGCCGTGTAAACACTACACTGAAATAAACGGTTTCCGATTTCATTTAGAACTAGACTTTTCTGAGAGCAAGAAATAGGAGTCAAACAGTTACGGAACGGTCGGGAGATTGCAATTTTGAACACAAAGGTTTTTTTCAGTTGGCTTTAAAAGCGAAGACAGACATCGTGGTCGTAAGAATGGTAAATAATATAGTCAAGTGTAGGTATACATATATATGTGCACTTACTCGTATATTCTTGCGATTGACTGTAGGTACTTACAATATGATTAAATAACAATATACAACTGTACGTACATATTAATAACCTTTTCTGGTGAGAAGATGTCTATAGACGTCGCGATTGTTGCTTAACAACAACCCTGAAAGCGATATTTTTATACTTGTTCAGTACAAAATTCACTACATAATGTGCGAGTGCGTGGTAGTTTAAAATTTAAATAAGGACAAATATTCAATAAAGCAACTGAAACGGAAAGCTATCATACATAATGGAATGCTTTCGGATAAACGAAAGAAGTCAGACATCTCATTTGCAATAATAACCAACCTTCATAGTGGAAAACTTCGCATGCAGCGCGTGCCAGAACGTTTTAGTGTAAATATTATTCACGTAGTAGAACTGGCAGTACCTCGTAGGGGATAGCTATATACAGTAGCCGTACCATGAGTTGGCAAGTATCGGTTACTTCAGGTTTCACTCAATACGTAAAGCAGGCCATCGCGCTCGCTCCAATAAATAAAGCGCGCGGTTGTTTTATGCAAGTGCGTTCATCGCAGCGTTGGTCGCTTGCGTTCTAACAGACGTCGGCAGCCCATTGCATTGATCGCATGCGTCTAACGCATCTGAACGCTGCTATTAACGCACAAAACAACCGCGCACTCAAGTGCGATCGCGATGGCCTGATTGGCCTGCTTTACGTATCGAGTAGAACCTAACGTTACCGATACTTGAAAACTCATGGTACGGCTACAGGGGGTGGTAAATGCAGTCGGTCGGGGCGCTAACGTGCGCGGGGGTGCGCGGCGGGCGGCGGGGGGCAGACGTCGTCGAGAAACGGAGGCTGCGCTGGATCGATGAAGCGCGGACACGCCTCGCGCACTACGCTACAATAACATTCATTCAACTGTTTTGGAGAAAATAGAGAACACTGCAATTTAAGAGCGAGAAACATTAGGTGGTTACTTGTGCAAAATGCACGCTTCAGATTTTGATTCATAGGTATTACATAACTGCTGTAGCTACTATTTGCATTTGCCGAAACATGTATGAGTATATACGAGTAAGCAATTCGTAACATAGTCAAAGGTTGGTTCAATTCAATACCAACATTGTAATTATTTACGCAGAGGAGGATAAGAACATGAAAAATAGTTGCGTCTCCTATTTTCTAAGCAATATAAATGTTCCTTGTGCTGCATTTGGATAAGTTTGATTTAAAAGCAATTTTTTTGTATCAGCGTAAGCTCACCGCGTAGACGTTTACGAGAAACGTGTACCAATTTTAAACATCAAAGAATCAATCAACGCTTCTATTTCATGTCGCGGCACTCACCGATTCAATATAAAAGACTACAAGTCGCCTAATTTGGAGCAGACATACGTCATTCTCTCAAAGGAGCGGATCGGCCTCGTATTTAAGCAGATGAGCTGTCAGGAGAGGTTCCAAATGCGACGAGCGTGTTAAACGACTGTATTGTGGCTGTCACTGGCGGTGGTCGGTGTCTTTGCCTTGATCGTATCTGCCGTCAGACGGGAGATCTCGAGATGATAGAAAACGATTAAATTTTTATCACAATTACGAAATGTAATGCATTGTTCCTCGAAATGATTTATAGCTTACTGTGAATAGAAACAGCTGCAGCAATATTATTTTTGTGGTGTGAAACCTACTACCTATCCAGGCAAAAACGCTTGAGGAGTGAGACTTTCAGCCTGGTATTTCGAGTCCAGAGTTTCAGACTACGTATAGCTAAGATTGGTGTTACCTATTAAAAAACTGGCCAAGTGCGAGTCGGACTCGCGCGCAAAGCCGTACCATTATCAATTTATTATTAAAAAATAGTACATTGTGCATCAAGGGAGGTAAGTACGGAATTACTACCGAGAGTGTTAGAAGCCCGACGCCGTAAGGCGGAGGGCTTTTATGACTCGAGTTAGTATTCCGCTTACCGACCGTGATGCATACAATGTTTTTCATCACACTTGCCGACAAAAAAAAAAGTTTTAAGACATAATATTATTAAATGACGTACTGACATTTCTATTACTCCCTAGGGAATTTCACTTTTCTATTACTCCCGCTACGCGTGCAAGCAATGGCGCGCTTAGACAGCAAGTGTGATGAAAATACAGTTAAATCAACCTACCTCAAAAACTATAGGAGATAATTTAATCAAACCAAAAATCGTTGATAGAGTTTATTAATGTGCATAACATATATTTTTTTTAGAATTTTATATCGCACAGTTTAAAAAAGAGGGGTTTTCAGACTTTGAGAGCTGATATCTCGAAAACGATTTGCTTAAATAAAAATGAGATTTATAAACCTTCGTATCATTTTCAAAGACCTTTCTATTAATACCCCACACACTTATATACAACTAGACAATCCGCGGTTTCACGGTATCTGTACTCCCGAAGTGGTCATTTTTGTCGCAAGGCAAACGATTGAAACAGCAGTCGGAAATCGAAAAAAAAAGCTCCATCCTATTCGAATATCCGCATAAATCCGTACGCTCTGAAAAAAACAGCTACAGATTAAACGAACAGACGTAAAACGCTCTAAAAAGACAACGCCGATCTAAAATATCTTGCCGCTACATCAAGTCTTGTCAAAACGGTTAGCTAAGCGCGAGATTAGGCGACGACTACAAAACGAGCGACAAGCCGCGGCTGCTTCGCGTCTTCGCGACACTACCACTGTGAAGCATTGAAATAAGGTTGAAATTGGTGTAACAATTCCCAAGATTATTTTGTAAGCGTCGATCCAATTGAATTCCAGAGGACACAGATCCGTCACCGATAACGCACTTAGCGTTCGGTGACAACTCACTTATCCGCTTGTAATCCGGTGGATTGAAAATAGCTCTATTAATTGTCAGCGTCCGCCGGGCTAAGGCCAAGTTCCCTTCAATTAACGAATAAGCGGAATATTAATTTAATATCTATAAATTCTTCACCACGTGACAGCTGGTCCATATTTTACTATAAAATAATAACCACGAGCTGCTAATCAGCAATAATAACTATAATGAGAATATCAGCCCAGTTTACGTTGAACGTTACATAGGCGTAAACAATTGCCGGAGGGCCAAATATGAACATCTAATGTATATTTATGTGAGTCCTATGTGAGGTTCCAGTTCGGTGGGCAAGAGCTCCGACGAGGGAGCGGGCCCGTGTATGTCAGTTAAATGTGTAAATTACGGATCGAGCGCTTATTCCGGCGTTACGGCGGCAGATAAGAACCACTCGCAGGCTCGTGAGTGTTTATTCTGCATTAGACATGCCTCCAGCTTGTAGGGACGAGGGGCGACGAATGACCTCGGGGCACGCAATATTGAGACATTAAAGTTTATCAAGCCCGGAATAGGCTTAATTAGGCCTACGCTAATTGTTAAGCAGTGCGGGATTACAAGGCGAGGATTGTCATTTAATTCTGAATTAAGCCCTACGTATATATAGCTTTCTGGTGAAACATCAACAAATTTCACAGCACTTATTTAATCAGCAAGTAGGTACATCTTTTAAAAAACAACCCTCACTGACTTATGTAAATAAAATGATAAAATCCATCATTCATAGTCACAAATCGATCAACCTCAAGCTGATTAACTATCCGAACAAGGCAAAACAAAAAACGATGTTAGCAAACCAAATCGTATCCGTTTATTGGAGTGCTATTAGCTACTAAACAGCAGGATTACGGGGCTGATAATGTCATGACGTGTTCTAAATTCGATGGTTTGACGAGACAGGCTGCACCTGTAGATACGACGATCTAATTCGTGTGAGCTCCGAATACTAATGAGGATTGTTCTGATCGCTTACAAAACGGTTGCTGATAGTAGACCAGTTGAAAGTTATACGAAGGCTATGGGTACTTGGAGATCGCAGTTATACTGGTTAACACGACACGTGTAGTCGATTATGTGAAAACATCGGGAATACTGTGAGCGCGGGCGCGGGTCGTGTAACCCGACGCTCCACCTGTCCGGCCCCGATATGAAATAATTTTTATTTACGAAGCCCTCCCGAGATTATGAATACCTATATCGCCGGCTATCGTGCAACATCGGCCCGCATATTATGTTACCGCGCGTAACCTATGACAATCCATAATTTACGTAGCGCACAGAAAATATTTCCTCTTGACACCTTCTCCAGTAGCTTTGACAGAAATATGTAGGTTTTGTGTTACATGGATTCCTAAAGAATTTCGATGAAATGCTATTTCAAATTGACGTCTAGTAACATAATAACGGTAAGTTTTATAGGCGTGGTTTAAAGCGTATATTCAATTCCTTTAATTAAAATTCTAGCGTGTTTTTTTTTGCTTGTTTACGATAGATGGTTAGGAATTCCTTACAACTAGGGTTTGATCGCGGTCATGTCTGCCGGACATAAAGGGCACACCTTCAGATGGGTAATCCACATACTACCGAGCAAATACCTGCATGAACTAATGACTAAACATAAATAAAGCTGTCTGTTTCCTTGTAAAATAAATTTACCAGATCGTACATTCATTGATCGTTTACAAATACTCGGAATATTTTGTGTCAAGTTTCACGTTTATTAGAAATCATAACTTCAAAAGAACTTAAACTCGATCGTGTGATGTGGAATGTTTCCTCAGATTTACAGCGGCTGTCTCTATTTTGAAATATTTTTGTTGCAGCGCGGCTTGGGATCTGCGCGAGCGGTTTCTGCTGGTGGAAGGATCATCAATCATGGCGCCCGCGCCTCGGGCGGCGCCCCGTGACGAATGCCAACGCAAACACCTTTGTGGCCCTACACACAAACGTATCTAAACTAAATGTTTTAACAATGTCCGAGAACGGATATTATACCTACATCAAATTATACGGGTAAAGTTAAGGTAGGCAATCGTTATTTTAAAAGTTTCGTTTGGTATTAGTTTGCCATAGATAATTATATTCAACTTATATACCTATCTAATAAAAGAAGTTTATATATACGTATGTAAAATACAAATCAAAGTGTCTTAACAAAGAATAATCTGCTTGTTTCATCTTTGGAAAAGAGATCTTTCTTCACATAATTTATCTGTTCACCCACCAGCATATTTCGAATCTGGGTGCTAACCTTCTGTGTTTCGCAACAAAATGTCAGCAAGTGCACTATACGCGTATTGAGGCAAGCTATTGTGGAGGAGGTTGACAAGACCATTGTCCTATAATTAATAGCTCTGCACCTCGTTCCCAGAAGCCACCCGCCGCGATCGACTATCGAATGAAAACTAAAACGCTGTAAATGGTTGGATGCCTTTTATCTGGCTTAGCCACACACGGTGTTGCAGAAAAAACTAGCTTCGTTCATACAAAAGTTTTATTTGTGTTTTCAAAACATTTAACTGGTGACAGTGCTGTGAGGTGTAAAGTTTATGACTTGTTCCATGTAGCAATAGGAAATGGAGCTATGGTGTGAATACTCCGACCTATTGTGCTTATGCGAAAAATATTCACATCATGTGGCTTATTTAATAGTGGCACAATGAAGTGTGAAGATAAGGTGTATCAAATGCATACGCAAGGACATCTGCACATGAGAGGAATAATGTTGGATCTGTGAGTATAAAATATGTATGAATAAATTCAATTATGTGTCAAATGCATAACGATATTTTTATATTATTTATTCATACATGCAACATGTATAACATAAGATTTTGCAAGTCAGAAAAATTGCTAAATCGGACCTCATGCCTTTCATGTCCAGGCATATTCAACAGTAGGTATTCCCTGTTACTCCGATGTCCACTAGTTGTACATGCGTATTATCAAACCGGAATCAGGAAGGGATTCGAGAGTACTGTGGACACAACAAATGACACAATATTTACCAAGGTTTGATAATAGGTACTATACCGAACGAGAAGGTAGTGCCAAGCTATCCATACAGCGATTAACAAATTAGTGATTTTTTTTGTACTTTGTATTCGTTAACTTTTTAATTTTAGTAGTCGATTACAGTCGGGTATCGATAAAACTTTGCCCCCTTATTACTTATTACTGGCCCCAAGAAATTCCCTATTGAAAAGTTCTCCAACAGCCAAGTTACCAATTCTCTCTTTGTCACTCTTTTTTTCTGTCAATAGAGCGACAGCAGTTAGCTTTTATTTCACGATTCACTATTAAGCGTTAGTTATTGCCTGAATGGTGGCCAGGGTGGTCAAGAAGATCTGCTGGGAGACCACCGACAAGATGGTCCGACAACATCTGCCGAACCGCGACAAAGCAGTGGATGCGACTAGCACAGGACCGAGGAAAGTGGCGTAATAAAGAAGAGGCAAGAGGCCTATACCCAGCAGTGGGTGGACACAGGCAGAATAGATATATATTGCCTGATTGGCATCTTGGCTGCACAAATGCACTCTGTTAGCTTAGCCAATCGTCAGCAGAACAGACTTGGCAGAGGGCCTCCTCATGGCGTAAACTCTTCTCCCCAAACAAAAAACGTGGCTAAAGTGTACATGAAATGAGCACGTCACAAAATTACCCTTACCTACCTAAATCTCGCTATCTAAATTCTCGTTTGAAATTTGTCAATGCGAGTTATTTTCCTATTTCATACTTAACTACATAGTTGAGTAATTAAAGGATCGACCACACCGCTGCTTAAAACCTATGACAGCACGGAATCGTAATATGTGTTTGTGTATCGTATTCATACAGTTTTCATATACGCGCTATTTACATTTAAGCTCAGACCGTAGTTATACAGAAAAAGACTAGAAGGCCGAGAGTAGGTAATACGTATAACTCATAAAAAACGTCTCGATCGCGTTTACGTTTTTCATCGTCATGTCATACAAAATACTGTATGTAGGTACCTACCTAATAATTTAGCGAATAAAATGACATGTAATAAATAGAGTAGTAATAAAAATAATTGTAAATTAATTAATTTATATAACGAAATTGCACATTTGTCAGTATTTATAATTTATTAGTATGCCTTGTATTTATAATTTAAGAACATTTTTTTGTATGCCTATTGGCGAAACATAGTAGAACAATATTGTATGATACCACCGATATACCTACCTATGTTCTACAAATAAAGATTTTGATTAGGATTTTTTGGCCTTCTGCTTCGATTTTTTGTCAATGCAGTACGCGACCAAACTCAATGTGTAAAGCTTAAATCAGATTGTCAAAAAATGTATATTGGTCGTTTTTTGCATAACTATGGTCGTTATTTACAGTACGTCTACGTATTTTAAGCTGGAGGTTCCGGGTTCGAATCCCGGCGAGGTCATTATTTGTGTATTTATTTATCACAAATATTTGTTACTTGGTCATGGCTGTCTATGTATTTACGTATCTATCTATTATATATATCGTCGCCTGGTACCCACATCAAAGGCCTTAATTGAGCTTACCGTGGAACTAGGTCGATTTGTTTAAAGATGACCAAAAATATTTATTTATTTATTTTGAGCAACGGCGTGGCCAAACCATAAAGCCTGAATACCTATTGCTAGTGTAACTATATTGATAAGGGACCGAGAACGATTGAATCGGCCACGGCACACCTCGGGGAACGCATGTGCAATTAATTGCCTTATCGCAGGCCTATTGATTTGGTAAGGCGATCCGTTTTAATTACCAACATCGCTCGTTTGTGCTGATTGGCTCCCATTATAACTCGGTGTGGCTTCGGCTTTCGTTAGACCAATCTACCCGCGACGGGTTGCAGGTTTTTAAAATGGGATATTCTTAAAAAAAACATCATAAGTAGCTTGTGAATTTGTGTTTTATGCTTGAATATCAAAATAACTAACTAAATACAGAGAGCTTCTATATAATTGATCCAACTGGGCTATTTTCGCATACAAAATGAATCGCTTATATGATAAACTATCTACTTAGTCCTAATTTCACAATCTAGCAATTGTTGAACATGGAAACTCAAACAATACTACCTCAAGCAATGTCATTTTCACCTGTAGGTAATCATTATCACGGTTTACCCTTGAATCGCCGACAAACATTTATTCGAATATTGTTGTTGTTGTTAGTACTGAAGTTTCGATGAATCGCTGTCGATGAAATGAAATTCGGTTAAACGTTTGTCGGTAAAACGAATGGACACCCATTATCACACTATTTTTAAACTACCTAATAGTAACTTATCTAGTTTTCAGGAAACAATATGAGTAGCATCTGAATTAATGCCTTCAAGTTAAAAGCCTCGCATCACAATCTGAATACCTCGTTGATTGGAGTATTAGCGTGGATTCGTAATTAAAGCAAAATTAAGCAGATTATAATGAGCAATCTGTGGCCGCACACACTTAAAAACCAATTACGCGTTGTTGATACTATCAATAGTCAATTATCAATTGGATTTCCATGCCATAAAATGTTTAATTGTTAGAGCTAGGAACGATCGGCTGAGATTTTGCAAACTAATCAAAATGCTATAAAAAGTTATGTCTACAGTCGTTGGAACATAGGAACAAAGCTGACAATAAAACTGCGATGTTCTGGGCTTTGTTACACGCAATAACTGTTTAACCAGAGACTAGTAACAAGAAATAGGTGGTATAGGACCTGTGCAGGGTCCGCCCGGATAGCTACCAACATCTAACCCGTTAACCCGCCGCTAAATAGTTAGTACTGTGTTTCGGTTTTTGGGTAAGATAGCCGGTGTAATTACTGGCATAGATAGAGGCAATCCATCTGGGTCCTCAGGGTAGGCAGCGCATAGGCGATTTTTTGGTCACTATGTCCAATTGTCCATGGGCCTCAGTTCTGCTTTCCATCAGGTGGGCTGAGAGCTCAGTTGTCTACCTTTGTTACATTATATTATCTGAGCGGTGGAGGGTATTGTCTGCTAAATTTATGCAAAACCTGATGGACTACTTTACGTTTTTAGTAAATACTAACGTAATCGTTATTTGCCGATTCATGGTACTGCTACAGTAGACGTAAGTAAAAGATATACATTTCCGTCGCGCTCGTACTGACGTAGGTATTGAAGCGAGCGCGATGTCCTGCTTTTCGTATCGAGTAAAACCTAATGTTACCGATACTTGCAAAGCCATTGGACGGCTAATATAGATTATATTTATGAGGTTATACTTATTAGACTCTACCTATGTTTCCGACAGTACCTACTCATCAGACTTCATCATATTAGTTATTGGGTATATGAATTTCATACCGAGGAATATACAGTTTGGAACGTTGACAGTGGTTATCGTTTACTATTCTCTGACCTAACATTTGCGTTATATAAGTGCGAAACGTACGTAGAATATCACCGCGCCGTATAATTTTGTATCGTAAAAAGGGTAACAAATATAAAAGTTGGTCGCTGAGCATATGTCGCGCTATTACGGCTAATTGACAGTCGCAGGACTCGTGTTTACTACCGCATTTGTCACTTCCCCTCCACTAATAACACAGTACGAGCCGATACTCGGGGAACCTTTTCAAATAAACAAATAACTGCCATGTGTACAACGAACACACAAGATGACTATTGAAATGGTTCGAAATATTATGAGGAGACGTTTCAAATTGTTCCATTTAAATACAAAGTGGTGAATAGGAAATTACTAGACTTGAGTTGTAGGAAGTGTTAGGAACGTTACTTTGAAAGCACTGAGCATAAGGCTGTAAACATACCTTTCTAATAGTTAATAGCTGCTACTCGTTTAATACGCAAAACAACGTACAGTCGCTGTGCCACCTGTCTGACTTATAAAAACGATGCCTTATCACAAGAGCACGTTTCATACTCCGTCATAAATATATAGGCGAGAAACGGGCCCGCCGGGTCGTAAACAAACTTATCAATAATCACAATTTCGTTAATCGCCCGGGGCAGTCGTTTCCGACACTCATAATAAAGATATAATATGCTCTCCCGAGGGTGACGAATCGCTCGTCCGATTAACTCTTAAACGACAAATAGAGGAACCTCCCGCGCCCTCCCGCTTGGGGGAAAACTAAGCCACGACTTCCGCTAATTATTCGGGGAGCTAGCGCCGTCCCCCCTCACTCTACACATCTCCGCAAAAACTCTCCGAAAACCAAAAATTTCCCTTCTCCCGACGGGCGGTCATATTTCTTCCCTCTCGCTCCCATTAAACACACCGTAAACGCTTTCCTTTTTTCACGCCCTCGCTCTAATAGAAAGGCAAATTACGAAGTTACAGGCGCGGACGGGTGGCGATGTACAAAACCGCGGGTGCTGCGTCCCACTTACTCTTACTGGGAAACATATTTATGTGCCGCTCAGGGAAACAAGGGTCGACTACGTGAACTTTCACGTCATATGCTTGTACCTACTGCAGAGTCCGTGTATTACTGAAAATGTGAAGGCTTGTTGTTATATTTTCGATTACTTCTGCGGTTCTACGACATTTTCTGCCATGAAACGCATTTAAGATTTATATTATTTATTTCTCGCATCAAAATTTATGCGTATAAATAAGATAAAGGATTTTCACATGTACATACTGATGCAGTGCATAATCTTTTGCTTGCATATTTTTGGTAATATCCGAAATTATATTGCTGTCACAATGAGCTTCAATATCTATCTCACTGAAATTAATTATAACAGAAAGATACCAGCTAAACTGTAACTATATCGTAGCATTGAATGTATTAACTTTTCATTTTC
This sequence comes from Thaumatotibia leucotreta, assembly GCA_025490895.1. Lineage (NCBI taxonomy): Eukaryota > Metazoa > Arthropoda > Insecta > Lepidoptera > Tortricidae > Thaumatotibia > Thaumatotibia leucotreta. The sequence goes on along the minus strand of JALPQI010007674.1, from coordinate 26,553 downwards.
TATTCTTATCAGACATAAAATTGACAGTGATATCTACATTTTAACCAGCCACAAGCGTGTATTTTCCTCATAACTTGTCAACCCGGAGTGAGTTATAAAGCAGCAATAAAACAATATCAATAAACCTGACGAGCGGCTTGCGTGACGTCACCAATAACATTGTCGTTACCCTATGGAACAACACATTTCATATTTTAGACTAATGACTTCTTTAACGGTCGCGCGACCCTTGTGCATTTTCTAGGTCATACTCATAGTGCCATAAACAGCTTTATCCGAATTATAAGTTCTCTAAAAACCGATTAAGTCCTCTCGCAACGGATATCATCAAACAACGGATTTAAATTATCTGTAGTCATCATCATTCAGTGCAACAACAGCCATTCTATTAGTCTATGGACTATTTAGTATAATATTTCTGTGCCCCGTTTTTGGAACGATTTTAGACTAATAATATCACTCTACGAACTGTGAAATCATTTGACTTGTATCATTCGAGAAATAGGGCCCTGATGTTGCGCTTGTTGAGTTGGCAAGTAACGTTTACGTTAGCTTTCATTCGATACGTAAAGCAGCCCTTCACGTTCTTTCCATTTATCAGTGTGAGCGCGATAGACTGCTTTACGCATAGAGCTAACACTAACGCAAACCTTACTTCCCAACTCATGGTATAGATACAGACATGTTCGCTTTGAATAGATAAGTGTTTTTTGACAAAAATTGTATCGACATATGTAAGGTTAATAACTCGACTGGGTCGACTACTTCTAATGATATCAGAAGTGTATTTGGCGTTGTTTCTGTAGTAGTATTTTTTGGTCAAGTATCTAAATCAAGTATATTATGCGAGTGCCTACTAATGTTAAACATTTAGTGTGTGCAACCACACATAATTAGTCCTTGACAACTCGTTTTACTTCGTTCATGAAATCACAATACATTCTGTCCATCTGTTCGTCTGTCCTCGGTTAAGCTGATTATAAAAAAAATAATAGGTGATTCCTCGGCGCATTCGTAAGTATTGACATTAAATAAGTCCTACATATCACGACAGGAGAGCAATTAGGGAACCCTACGTAGGGGACTAAATACTAGAGTTATACCTAGGCGATTTAACCTCAGGTCATTGCGTGGCTCAAATTACCTCAAAGTTGACGCAAGCCAAAGCCTCAAGTCCCATGATTCGGTAATGAACACGTGACGACAGATTGCCGGCTCGTTGATACGAATTGCCGTCATTTTCGAGTTATCGACTTAGCACCGCGGAAATGGAAAATAATGTCTTCATCAGTGGGCGGCGCCCGGCGACAAATATAATTTGGTCGCATTAGACGTCATTTGTACGAAAACTTTACTTGTGGCGGTCATTAGTTACGTAGTTCCGTGCCATAACGGACCCTAGTAATGTTAGTGCATTACCTACTACAAAGATTGGGGAGGAATCGAATTCACAAATGAAAGCAGAATTAAAAATTAAATTCCTATCTAGAACAAAAATAATTAATAATGAACGGTGTTGCGTGTTAGGCAATAACGTGAAAAAGTAAATTTATTGCGTGGCTATATTAATCCCGATGGTTGCAATAAAATGATGAGACTAACGGAAATTGTTTAAATTCTCGCAGTACATCTGCTCGTCTTTAGTAAGCGACTAACCCTTATTTCCGCGACAAACAGAGTAACGATCACGTTTTTGTTACTCTGTTGGCCACCCGGAATCCACATAAAAATAATTTATTCGAGCCGAGGGGTAGCTGTGAAAATCCTCCAGCTACGTGAAAAAGTGACACCACATGACGAAGCTAATGTGGTTTTTATCCTTTAATTTCGAATACGGAGTGAAAGGGAGGGTGATACATTTTTTACGAGAATGCCTGAAGCGGTGATTGCGATTAAAAAAGTTTACGGTGCAACTGTCGTGTAGTATTGCTTCCGTGTGTCGCGTTGTGTGGCCGCTAACGAACCAAAGTAATTAGTAGCTCGACAGACGACGGGGCTATGATCAGGAACAAAATAAAATGCGTCGCTTTTTCACACCTGGGTCTTTGCTATGTGCTGGCAGTGCGGCATAAGCTAAGATAGCGGAAAATTATTGATACCTGTAATGAACTTGGCCAACTACATATTTAAATGATCAGATTAGTCGGAACTCACAACTGCTAATTTAAGTCAGCCTCCGTAGCTTAGTTGGTACCTGCCTACGAAGCTGGAGGTTCCGGGTTCAAATCCCGGCGAGGGCATTATTTGTGTATTTATTTATCACAAATATTTGTTCCTTGATCATGGCTGTCTATGTATTTAAGTATCTATTTGTTCTGTCTATTATATATATCGTCGCCTGGTACCCACATCACAAGCCTTAATTGAGCTTACCGTGGGAATAGGTAGATTTGTGTAAGATGTCCCAAGATTTTTATTTATTTATTAATTTAAATAGGTATATAAATAGAAATGTTTTTTTTTTCTCGTACTTCTACGAGTGTCATTTCTATTCCCGCATGTACCTACTTAAAATAGTATTATTTTACTATTACTCATTCCGTGCCAGTTGAAAGTACGAAGAAGTTGACATGGAAATGTAATTAATATGATAATTTGATGCTTTGATACATACGTGTATAGTAAATATGTCTGTATGTGATATTAATATAAGTACCTATTCTATTGGACTACCTTATAAAGAACTTGATTAACTACTACTTTTCTAATTGGAATGACCTATAAGTTAATTGCGTTTATTAGTGTCATCAAGGTAGGTCTTTCTTTATCTACTTTTGAACAATAATTGCGTTGGACCCGATGACGTTCCTATTCATGATTCATCACCTATCCAGAGACATCGCGCAAAAAGTGTTCTTCACTGATCAGGATGCTTAGCCAAGTTGCCAATCGCTAACCCTTTTCCCTCTATGTCACTCTTTCATATTAGTGCGACAAAGACAGTTAGCTGCCTTTCGTTTACGATTGACGATTAAGCGTTAGCGATTGGCAACTTGTCTAAGCAAAGCACCCTGTGATAGACAGAATGCTTCGCTTTGGGTGTTTTTTTATGTCAAAGGAATCAAAAGAGCTGAACATATCAATTGATGGTAAACCATTACTATCGCTCATCAGCGCTTTGCCCTCGTTAATATCTTCTAAAAACTGACCACACAAGTAAACGATAACTTCTAGAAGGCAAGTCTAATTTCTCAGGAAGTCTCTATAGGCCGCTAACAAGAGTGTCCAGTTTCGGGGCTGGAGGTCGAGCCAGGTCGCGGGTCGCGCACAATGCCTCGTTTGCGGTACAAAGCCGCCCCCTCGCGGCCCACTTCATTACGCGTACATTGTGCCACACACCGTGCGCTGAGTACTTATTCTCAATGCGCGAGCGCATGCGAGTAAAACTATTGTTGACTGGTGTATGTTTGATCCTTGTTGTTATACTTGGAAAGTTAGGATGATACGGAGTGATATCGAACATTGAGAGCGGTAGTGGAAAATATTTATACAACTGTGATCAATCGGAACTTCTTACATACCAACCATGTCACCACGAGATAGACTTCCTGTCTTTTACTAAATATATTAACAAAAGAGGGGCTGGTATATTCATTATAATCATTATCTTGCGACGACATACTACGCTAAGCCAGTATAATCATTTGTGCTAAGCCTCGCTGTTAAGCATTCCGCTAAGAATAAGCGTTCAGAATAACAATACTGAGTGTACTCAGTTGGCGCGACCGCCGCCGTCAAAGTACAGTTCATCAACAATTAAGGCGGCACTTTTAATCGAACATTAAACAGACCCACAATTAATAATTAACGAAGTTCCAACGATACGTTTCATACAATAATACTTCAACAACGAACCATTGAGAGTTGATTATAATTAAAACATATTATGTATGTAAATACATAATATGTGTTAGATACCTTTCTGCTAATTTGAACAAAGACTACGCAAACATAAATGCATATTGCATAAGTTTATAGGCATGATCCAAAACTTAAGTATGTGTTTTGGTACAAAAATCTGAGATAAAATTCCAACACAGTACGAAATATTATGAAAATTTCGCATTTTAATCAATCTTACAAAAGCCAAGTAACCCTGAAGTTCAAATTGACCTTCCTAAATCAAACTAACTAAGAGAATAAAATAAAGTCTGCAACTTAATGAAGAGGAAACCCATTGATCATTGAAAAGCTCCTGGCATACGTCGATTATTGGTCGAATTAAAGCAATCAATCACAATGAATCTCGTAATATACGCGGTAATATGAAATCATAGGCTATTTAAACATCGAATCGGCTAATAATGGTAGGTAGATCTCATTGAGTGTGCGATTGGATACAATGGGCGTAGGAGCCGGCGCCCGCGCAGCCGCACAATGGAGCTAATTGTGCGTCGACAGCCGCCTGATCCGGGCTTTGTTGCGCAGACAAGAACTAAGGCTTTGCTTTTGTTTATGTAGGTATAGCAGTTTAGGCTATAGGCGTTGTGTGTTGTTGGTTTGATGATAATCTTCTGGTCTAATTGGAACGTGATTGGTGTAAATAGATACAGCCACCACAGTCAGTGACAGATAATGGAGTTTTTCTTTCAAATCAATGTGTCATCTATATTTTTATTTTGCGTCAGTAAATACGAAATCGGTTCGGAAAGTTATCATTATAATACCAATCGTGTCTATTACCTCCTTAGATCCGGTAACATTTGTCAAATTTTTGTATTTCAAATTAAATTTCTAAATATGTAGGAACATTGTACCCGAGGTCTTTAGGAGAATAAGAAGGGCATAACAAAAAGCTGCAAAAATTGTATTAATGCATACGATCGTCGATACGTAGGTATTGCATTTAACTATGAGATTTTTTGCGACCAGAAAAGTAACTGATAATAAAACCTAAAACATCAATTTTAGTACATACATATTCGACGTTATTTCATTGCTATCAATAAGAAACGTCATACATTTGTACCTCAAATCGTTGGTACTGACTGAACCGCTTGACTAGGTACCTATACACCATACAAATATTGAGTAAATAAAGTGACCGAACAAAAAGTACCACCTTAACAAAGCGAGTCCAAACACAATCAGATTTTACTGCTCCGAAGACCGACCAATACACCATGAATCTCCCAAATGTGGCATCAACGAGGCGTGAGATGGATGATGATTACTCTCTATGAGATTCCCGAAATCACCCGTTGTCCATGATTACGTAATCAATCTCCGTCGACTGTCAGCCTTTCATCGCCCGCGCATATCGTTCAGCCTTTTACACCTTTTTGCGTAATTATTTAAACTCGCTTATTATGTTTAGGCGTTAATGGCTCTTAAATGAACACCCTTGATGCATCTCCTTTATTCGACCTCGTTTTGAATAATCGACATTAAAGTCTGTGGTTAAATTTTAAATTGCATTTCTTATGAAGCCTGAGAACAACATAAACACTAATTGTATTCACAAGTCGGCATTTTATTATATTCAGCAACAAAGTTTCATATTCGGAACTTTTTATTTTTGTACTTTAGAATACATGTGCTTGCTCAAAACGGACATCACAGGACGGTCACAGTTTGCAGTGTAACCTAACTATACAATGAAACTTGTCAGTATAACCTTTATCTACCATAGATTTTTTTTCTAAATTTTATTGACGACCATCTTCATCCGGAACTTTAATTCTATCGCTGTCAAATTGTAATGCACAAGTATCGTAATAAAATCAATTACAGTGACAGTTTGTAACGACTCATTGTCTAGTTTGTCCCGCAGTTAGAACAACCTAATAAACAAAATGATATAATCTTGCTCCGTTTGACAATCGCCATACAATTAAACAATGACTCCAAGTTCTGCAAATGACAATCAAATAATCGGTGGGATACCAGGGCAAAGTTGCAATGCGAATAATGCGATATGCACATTTGTGTCCCAAATAATAACTACGGAACCTTAGCAATTATGACGCTTGTAACGACATAGGCAAATCTTTTCTGATTCCATTTTCATACAGGCTCTCTCTCACATGAAGTTTTTATTGTAATGGTAAATATCACTAGTAGAAGATTTATAAATCTTCAAAATGTTATTGTGAAATCACTGAATGCCGAATTAGTAGTTTAAATTAAAGCATTCAACATTTGACAAAATTTTGGAAAAACTGAAGTGATTACGAAAATTGCATTGTACATTTACAATGGAAAATTATAAACGATAAATCCTATTTATCTATAGGTTATTAAAAATGTATAGCAAAATAGTTCAGATTGACGAGCACAATTAAATACAAAGTTTAGATTTAAAGTCCCGAAGACATCGTGTATAAAACTGTGTATTTTGATAAGATACTTGCGCAAGCGGTCCCGGTAGCTGACAGCCGGGACAGCCTGCGACGGCTTGCGACTGCGTAGGTGCGCGCGCGGTGCATTGTGCACTTCATTTTCTCTTATTGACGCCAAAACCAGGAGCCCCATCATTAGTCACGGAGAAATAGCAAATTGTATTTATAAATCTTATACGGTATCCAATATTCCAATATATTTTGATCAATTAAGTAATTATACGGCACAGAAAGATATGTAATTAGTATTTGGGCTGACTTATAGTTTTGCACTTTATAACCAGGATCTTACTCTGTACCTCAGTAGCACGCCAACTATGCAGCTTCCTTTTATAACTCTATAAATCAAGAAATTTATTGCTTATTGTAGCAGACTTTATTACTATTAATACTACTAGTATACGGCTTTATCTTAAGAAAAATAGAAAATGTACTTGTTCTGTGCAATAAAGTATTTCCTACAACTAGTAAAGTAGTCAAATGATTAGGTACTTAATTGTAGATTGAATATCTTAAACGACATAAGTACTTATTAATAATTCAATCGCGTGTTTAGACTGTAGACTTTAAAACCACTTTTATTACAAAATAATTACATCAATATTCAGTGAAATGTTAGTAATAAAACCAATGCCCGGTAGATAACTGGAACAGATTACGTAACCCACCTCTAGATCTATCAATGCAGACCTAGACAGGTTGTACTTATGTTTTCAAAATAAGAGCTTAAATTAATCCCAAATAAAGGTACTTGGATAGGTACCAAACATAATTATTTATATCCCTTAATACTTTTTTAATAATTTGGCCAGAAATGTCCACACACGAACTAAGGCATTCTTTTTAATAAACTCAGAAGTTACAAAGTTTTGAAATCAGGAATTTTAAGAAATTTTGACTAGTTATATTTTTCCCGAGTACTTACATAAATAACTAATTAAAAAGCAGTTTTAAACATTATTCATACCTATCTAAACTTTAAGGTATTTTGTTTATCTACAGGCATATTGAACTTACATTTTTGCATAACCACTTAAACCTCCGCGAAATAGATAATCATTGAAGGCACCGTTAAACATGTAATTTCCAAATAAGGGTTTTAAAAGTGCACGGCATTCGTGGGCCAATTACGTGTACCTACATAATTGCGTTTTATTGCACTGAAGCGGCTGATCGAACTCGCTGAATTTTGCAATGGCATAATCGAGTATTTTATGATACTAATGGCAATGTCATTACGACGTTTGTCTTCTGATTGCATGTTATCGAGTGGCGCATCGGAGCGGTTACCGCGCGTGTTCGATGGAAACACGAAAGGCCTCAACACCTCCACGTATCTCGCATACACAAAAAGATACAGGCAAATTATGTAATTAATAGATACTAATGATTGATGAGTGCAAAAAATACGGATGCTTGACTAACTAGGTAGCGTGGAAAGCGCGATCAAATCGATTTTCTTTGGTTGTGAAAATTTTCATATTTTCTTCCGTCTATGTCCAAGTTTTTGAAGTTCGAGCCTTGAATATTATTACATTTATTACACTTACTTTTAATGGCCATTGACAGTAAGCATGAAGCAAGTTAGGTCGTTTTAATAAATATTATTCGTAATTAAGGGCTTATTGAAAACAGAAATCTCGATCGTTTCCATTGTGTTAAGGTGCATTCAGACCAAACGAGCATTCGCCATTCTATCCCCCAGTCCCCCCACTCTACGAAATTTGATCGTTACACAAAACGTGGTTCGTTGATTTCGTAGAGCGGGGTATAGAACAGCGAATGCTCTTTTGGTCTGAATGCACCTTTATACGATTGTTAAATATAGAAACTATACTTCGTAACACAAAAGAGTGTCATTAACATTTGTGCAGATTAAAGCCCTTAACTTGTATGTAGGTACAGTCGACGTCAAAGAAATTTTAACCTTTCATGAACTCGATAAAGTCGCTTTTCCTTTGTTTGATTGATTTTACATACAACGTTACAAACGAAATTCGGCACTGTTCCTTACACAGCAAAGTTCAAAATATGATTTAAAGAAATTCGTATGGTGGGCTATACGAGGTTAATATCAAGGCAATAAAGTCGTGTAAATATATTTTTGGCACCTACGCCGTGACGATATCTATGACGTCGACTGTACATTTTAGTAGTTAACTTTTATGTTCTAGTAACGTCCGGCGCAGAAGTTGTCAGATGTTGAATTGTCTTGACATAAGTACTATAAACCTAATCTAACTGTTCGTAATTAATAAATTTAACAAAGTACATTTTTTTATAGAACATGCACATGGCCGCCGCGCCTGCGCTGTGCGCGAACCAAACCGGATTAGGGGCTAAGCCAGCCACCGCAGACTTCACGATTGTCTTTTGGATGTCGTTGCGTTTTATACACTGTGTGATAATACCCTATTACTCTATGAAAAGTATAGTCTTTGGTTTCAGTATTCGCAGAGTTGATAGCATGATAATTTGAACACTGACTTCGGTACATTAAACAATGAAATATTTGTTAGATATAAGATACTATTATTCTACACTTAATAAAAAAAACTTATTACAAAATAATATTGGGCTTAAAAACGTGAGTAATTATTAAACAATACATTTTATATGAAAAATCTACTTGTTTATAATATGCATTATTGAATGAAAACCACTCTCAATTTTTATGAAAACGCTTATAAAGCTATCGTCAAAAACTGACAGCGATTTCTTATAACAGCTCCACTAATTTACTAAACATAATTATAAGAGTACCAGCATGGTACATCAAATGAAAATATGCATGAATCAATTTACAAGTTCTGCTTAAGTTAATATAATGTATGCAACAAAAATAATCCTATAATATAATATAATACAGCAGCGGTTTATTGTTAAGCTAACGCGGGCACCTGTAGGAGCACGCCCTAGCAACAAAAACTGCATTATAACCGCTCGTAATCGTCAGTAATCATTGACTGCAATAACTGTCAAAACGGCACTAAATATTGTTTGTTAAATGCCATAAGTTTTGTATTTTTTTACAACGGTCAACACCTTTGGAGCACAAAGAAGGCTAATCAAAAGGTGGCCGGGTCAGGTGCCGTTCTTGCTCGGCGATGCTTAATATGAGCTTCGGTCTTCAAGTAACAGAGTATATTACTACTTATTGTTATGGTAACTGTCTTATTACTGAGGCTTTTAATACCTATGCCTAGAAAGATCAAAATAGGTGCGTGTGATATTGATCGTAATTGGAAATAATTCTGATTCTACATTGCACTTTGTGTTGCGTGTGACATCGATAATTAAATTAATAATAATTTATTTAACTATCGACATAATAATTTATTTAATTATCGATGCCAGAATAGAAAGAATACTTAAAGTATTCAATAATATTATTGCTCCGTTATAGTAATTCTAATATAGGTATCTCTACCAAAACATTATATTTTTATTATAACTTCATATTTATTACTACTTATTATAGCTTCATATTTAGTAATACTTAGGAAAGTACAACAAGAGTTAGCAATATTAGTCTTAACTTGTGAACCGTGAATAACATCTCATTTGATATAGCAGGAAGTAATGTTATCAAATCAATTGCTGCATTAACCTTTTCACCGTATTAATTTAACATGAATTCAGAACAAGACTTGATATCAAGTTAAAAATGTTAAGTAAAATATCGCTTCTGTTGCCAAGACACAGATGACAGTGGATTTGTTTAAGGGGACGCTATTACCTTTATGACGTGACTAGTAAATAAATATACACAGTGCGAAAATTTTATAATTGGTAGATACAAATGAGACATTAAGTACCCGTTCCAAATCAGCACGAGGCACTATGCCCGACTCGCTCGACCACAACTTGAAATATAGCTTCAACGTTGTTAACATATAAACGCTTCGGGACGTAAAATGACCACGTTATGGCTTAACATTCAAATATTTTGGACAAACTCATTGTCCCTAAAGGTGGAGCATAAATCGTTCGCCAGTTAGTTTCCTGTAACAAAGTCCACGGCAGTAAAGTGGCCGCTTGTAAATCAAAACGACAAATGGAAAAAATCAAAAATAAAGAAATCGGGACAGGCGGACATTTCTCGCCCGTTAGTGGTCGCGGGACATATCGAGCGATAATATCGATATGACATCTTAAACCGGATATTATCGAGCAGTTATTAAAAACCTAACACTTCTGTTGTGTTCAGTGTTGTAGTACTGTTGGAATACTCTAAACAATAGCAAACATGAAGCCAATTCACCCTTAGTTGTCAAATCGAGTAAGCATTTTACTAACCATCTTGTTTCCTTGATTAAAAAACCGGCCAAGTGCGAGTCGGACTCGCGCGCGAAGGGTTCCGTACCATTATCAATTTATTATTAAAAAATACAGTTAAATCAACCTACCTCAAAAACTATAAGAGATAATTTAATCAAACCAAAAATCGTTGATTGAGTTTATTAATGTGCTTAACATATATTTTTTTTAGAATTTTATATCGCGTAGTTTAATAAATAGAGGGGGGGGGGGACACATTTTTCAGACTTTGAGAGCTGGTATCTCGAAAACGATTTGCTTAAATAAAGATAAGATTTATAAACCTTCATATCATTTTCAAAGACCTTTCTATTAATACCCCACACGCTTATATACAACTAAATTTTTTTTTCTATCCCTCAGTTATATGTACGGAGGGCCCCCACCCCAATGGTTTTTTTACAATTTAGTATCATAATCCTGTAGCGGTTCATACAACACATATCCTTACTAAATTTCGTTACTGTAGCATTTATAGTTTCCGAGTAAATCAGCTGTGACAGACGGACAGACGGACAGACGGACATAACGAATCTATAAGGGTTCCGTTTTTGCCATTTTGGCTACGGAACCCTAAAAATAAAGCATCCCCATGAAATCGATTAACTTTAAGACTAAAATACGGACGGAAATTTGTGATTAGAAAGTTGTTAATACCTAAGACGTAAAACTATACAGGTACTTATTCAATCATTTTGCTAATCGCTAATTCGTATAAGACACAAAGACTTTATTTCTGTTTAAAATAAACAATACAACACTTACGTATTGTGGTTTACAGAGCAAATATCGTAACGATTACTTATCCTTCTAAAACGGGTTATTTTGTTTATAATATATGATCGATATTATTTCCAACTAACTGACCTAATAACATTAAATGGAAATTAGGTAATTAGTACAAAGTCTATTCTAAGATATTTATGTATAAGTAAAAGCAGTTTTTTACTTTTGTGTTTGTACTCGTATATTAATCATGTAATTATTATACATACACCATGCAATCTGCTAACATACCACCTTATCAAGATTCAGATTCCTAAACATCTAGATGGCAAATTACAAAATATCGCCTACGCCATGGCCCTAAAGTTATTTTGACAACAATATAAACAGGGGTAGAAGACAAAATAATTCGCAAGCAAAATTAATAGACAATACATTGTAGAGCAATTTAAAAACACGCTCCGCCACCCTCCCTCATGAAATTTGTCCCTGATATCCCATTTTGATTAGACGGCTGATTTATCTCTTGTTCAGCCGGAGTGTGAAGATTACACGTTTTTGATACTTTATTTTATTCTGACCAAATACTTTACGCGTCTCTACAAACATTTACGTAATGAATGGCTTCATTATGCAAAGTAGGCATTCCGATGCGTTTAATTTTAAAACACAACCGATAACCGTTTCGGTTTCTATAGACACATAATTTACAGTAGCCCCGTTAGTTTAAGCTACTTTTTACGTACATTTTTTCGCTCTGACCGTGAAGTGTCCGATCATTAATCAAGAGCATGAATTATAAAAGAACATAAACAAATAAACACTAATTATTTTTTACTCATACTATAATTTTGATTTACAGGCAGTATTTCGGGTTCCGTCGCACAACAAATGTCATACGGGACTCATCACATTTCCTTTTTGTCGTATATTACATAGGTAGTATAGTAGGAACGTACAGTGAGTATTTGACATAAAAAAAACTGCGCAGATATTGATGACAATGATGACATACGAAAATGGTTTTTATTTTTTAGTTTTATCCACTCCTGATTTAAAATTTATACTTTACTACTTTTACTAGCTACCCGCCCCGGCTGCGCACGGGTACTATACCTACATAAAAACCTTCCTCTTGAATTACTCTGCTTATAAAAAAAAATCTCATCTAAATCCGTTGCGTAGTTTTAAAGATTTAAGCGTACAAAGGGACATAGGGACAGAAAAAGTGATTTTATTTTATACTATGTAGTGATGCCAAACTTTGAGAATTACGAGTATTAGCTTATTCTATCAATACCAATCATCTCATCAATGACCCCAAAATAAGTGTAATTAGTATTAACTTGTGTATAAGTACGTCAGTATCAAGATGTGACAGTTCCATTACATATATCAGAGGGTGCAGCCCCTATTCTCTGGAGATTGAATCCGGCGAGTACCGGCTAGTGATTTAGACTAACTGCACTTGTTGCGATCCCCAGTGTGACACGGGGCTAATAGGGGCTTATATCCGTTGCGTACACTTGCTACACTAATCGCTTTTGTTCTAGATTGTGGTGTCCTTTATTAGGTAGTATGTTTGTTTTCAAGCTTAACAAGATATCGATTTTTATGTAATGCTCCCCAGGATTGTCTGATTTACTGATTTGATTTTGAACCAACCGAAGCACCATGTTTCCAAAAAAGACTTCTGTTGAGATATGGCATGTGTGAATTTGGCTTCCTATTCTTGCATACTCGGTTCGCCATACCAATCACAGAATTAAGATGACAAAGAATGATCGACAATGATTAAAAGCGTAACCAAAACGAAACGCAAGTGTGTGCGTAAATTTGTCTATGTGTGGTCAGGAATAGGGTTGCCTATTACAACAGAGCAATTATCTATCGATGTTTGACTGTTTTATCGACGGCATGGTATTTTTTATCTTCGTTTTTTTGCTTTAAGTTTTATAGTACAACGTGAATTGAGGGCGTCGAATTACAAATTGCAAACGTGTGTGAACTTATTATCTGGCGTATCCCTTAAGTTTAACAGAAATAATAAAAATCGCATATTATCAAAAAAATCTCACAAAACATAGTAAGGTCCTTCAAGTTTGTTAAATACACATTCGTATTTAAAATCTAGGACTATGACGGCATTGTAATGTAATAGACTGATTAGGTATGTTTATCGAACGAATATCGATATTGGTAGTTCAACATTTAGTCAAGCTCTAGCGTAGCGTGACAATTTATATTTTTACACAAAATATTCTTTAATATTAACTATTGTTATAAATTATTAGCGCACAGTAATAGGATAACTAACAATTAATGCTAGACAGTGATAACTTACACGATTTATGCTACTAAATCGACAAAATATCGTTTGAAAACAATCAACCGGCAAATCATATTTACCCGTGAAACGAGTGTTTGTCGTAATTTCTTCGGTGGGTAACAGGGCAATCCTTTACACTACACGATACCATATTGGTTTAATTGTTTGTGTAAATTTAATTCTTAGTAGAATTAAATATAAAATCACTTTTAAATAGCAGTCTCCGTCGAGAAGGCTGATACGGCTGATATGTCACTTCGAAAGTGATTACGCTTTTGGGATTGTGTTCTATCTCTTTTGCACTCGTGTAATAGTCATATGACTGGTGGCTTCCTTGTCACACACTTCCTTTCTCTATTAAGCGCTAGCGCGGATTCTAACTCTATGATACCAATAGTCAGTAGAAGTAAGAACAAATATGGCTGACTTTTCATAGCATTTGATAACACGTTCGCAGATATATTTTTACAATGCATTATGTCGGAAACTGCTCTTTTCAAGGCTATACTTATGCATAGAAAGTGGCTCTTTTCCGCACACGTGCGGGAAAATAGCTTTTTAATTGGTGAATAATCCAAAAATGTTGTATTGTCCAAAGTGTCCAAACCAAGGTATTGTTTACATGACTACAATCGAACTTACATCTTTGACTTTATTTTAAAATATAAATGTTTACAGAGAATACATTAAAAGTGTAAATATAAAAAAAATCATTTTAATTTTAAGAAAAACTAAGATATTTGCTTTTCTTAAATTTTTTCAAATCAACAACACCTTTATATTTTAATGCTGCTCCACTCCAACTCGGACCCATTTTCAAACGGTGAGAAACGCGCTCTCATTGGTCGTTCCTATTCGTCTACCTTTTTCATAGTGAACGGTCCGTATCGTACCGAATTAAACCTTTTAAGTCCATTGACAAACATTTTATTAATTAAAATTTTCATAGATATAAAAAACAGCACTCAAAAGTGAAATTACTACAATAAAATGTTGATTTCTGTGACAAATAAATAAAGTTTTTGTTTTCTTAAGTGCTACACAATTTCTTTTTGTGACACACGTAGCCCAAATGTTCAACTCGGACCGAGTCACCGAGTAAACGACGGTATTGGGCCAGGATTGGCTAGTTTGTTTATTGGTAGTTTCACTTTCTTTTCACCACATAAATTTGTTTGTTAAAAGTATTTCGTTCTCTCGTTCTCATTCGTATATCTTTGATGGAGTTTTTACACCACAATGGAAGTAAATAGTGGTATTAGTGATATTCAGTTGACGCCTCCGGAAATTCGTGAAGAAGCGCAAACAAAAGTAATAACAAAAATTAAATAAAATGGTAAGTAGGTACTATTACTTCTGACTTTTTTTTCCTTACATACTGCATTGTAAAATGTTGTTCGATATACGCGTAGAAATGTAGGCGTCTTCGCAACTCGTGTCGGCAAAAAACACTCACTTCGTTCGTGTTTTTAACTCACCGACACTTGTTGCGAAAAAGCCTACTTTCCACACTTGTATCGAAAATAACTATTAAATTACTACTAATAAATATCAATAATTTTAATTAAGGATATGAGAATATGAACTCAAGGTTAAGATTTCGTTCGTACCTAATATAACATATAACCAAGATTGTATTTAAAAGTGCGTGATTATGGAATAATGCAAGTTTATAGGTTTGTTTACTTACAATTTTTTGTCACAAAACTGTCATGATAAAATATGAATACAATATTACCTACACAGCGTGTAAAAGTAGTTAAAGCGCGTTAAACGTAGTTATTTGTGTCAGAAAATATCCGGAGCGCGAGCGAAATTAGATACGTTTAAAAGTCAGTAGAAATTACAATATTGCATGACTCTCTAGAGTCCAGAGACTGCGCTAGCGATGGCCTGCGCACTGTTATCCCCGACTCAACAAACCAGTATCTAAAATCCCTGACATCGTACCCCTATAAGGTATTTTGAAGACGCAGTTACACTGGTCAATGCACTACAAGCGCTCGCTTGTGCTCAGCAAGGAATATCTTCATGGGGTCTGTCTCGAACCCCCGACCGTACACAATGTCAATTTTCCGCTCACCGCCGCCGAGTACGCAATTATTTAGATAAACCTCTCGGCGTGACTATAAAAACATCTTCCCCTCCCCCCACAGTTTGTTTTGTTTGGGGCTTTGGGAATTTATAGCCCGCCATTACGCCGCCGGTTAGGAAAAAATGTACTTTTAATTTATCTCGTTAAAGGGTTGAAGGACGGCCGGTTCGCGAAGTAATTATTCCGGAATTGGCCACTTTGCCTGATGAATTCATCCCGATGAACCCTTTGTTCGGGGGTGATTTTAGAGTGAATTAATTTATTTTTAACTCTGATCTTAGCGAAGTGAAAGATTGCATTAGCTTGATGAGGAAATTAATTCTTGCAAATTGCCGGTATCTTCTTTTGTTGTTGTACCAATTGATCTAGATTCATAAACTTTATAAAATGTATTACTAAGTTGGAAGATTTCGACTTCTCCCAAGTCCCAACTTGATCTCATGTATCACTGAAATAACAATAACGAAAACTCGTATTTTCCGTATGTATGTACTTCAGTAGCCCCTCATTCATAAAAACTAACGGACCGTATATTAGCTAATTTATATATTGTCCTTTTCTATCAGAATCAATGTTAATTTGACAGATAAGGACAAACGAACCATGGAGGTGGTTTGATGGACGTTTATGAATAACATACGTATCTATATTTCTGTATCAAACCCTACACCCTGTAATGCCCCGGCCACGACATTGGTCTAAGGCGACCAGCGGCGATCGAATCCATGAGTTGGAGTGAGATGCCGATGTGGGTACCAAAGGGAGCACCATACGTTTTCCGCTAAGCCGGTCGCCTTAGACCGATGTCGTGGCCGCGGCGTAAAAGACATGACTTAGCTGAGCAACTCCTCTCAGTTGAGGTTAGTGCTCTATAAGACCTTACACCTTGTAAGACAAGACTTACCTCCCAGTCTTAGTGATGATCATCTCCGTGCCGAGGTCGTGGAACTTGTCCCAGAGCTCCTTGGTCTCGAGCTGGCAGTCTACGGAGAGCAACTCCTCGCAGTTGCAGGAGGTGGCTGGCGGCAGCGGCCGCGCTGGGGACGGCGTGTCACGCTCCCCTAGCTCTGAGGACATACATTTTTCATAAATATAATTAAACCCGTAACGTAATTGGCCGTGTGGTGACGGCAGTAAGAATACATTTGTCACCACCCCAACTCCTCCTGCGGGTATCGTAAGAGTCGACTAAGGGATTGAAGTGTCAGAGCATTCTAGAAGATTGATGATGGGCAGCAGCGTCATCATAGTGGACACATTACTGCGATCGCCAATCCGCTTGCCCAGCGTGGCGATTATGGGCATTTACCTCCTAATGCATCTATACGCATAGTTAATAGGAGAGGCCTACGTCCAGCAGTGGACTAACATAGGCTGATGATGATGATAATTAAACGGTTAAACTCCCGTGTATTTTGGTCACTGCGCGCGACATGTTTCGGAGAGCTCAGGTCTCCATTATCAAGCAAGAAATTATTGAAGTAACATGCATTATAAAAGCTAAATTACCCGCTTATTTTTAATCCCTGAAGAAAAATAGGTTTTTGTCTATTTTTCCAATCTTCCTACGAGTTACGACCAAACTAGATATAAAAAATCGTATCTCAACACACCTAGCTCACAGTTTTTCTAAAAAATATAAGTCAAAAAATAATATTCGCTCGATAACCAAAAACATTTCTGGACGTAATTTCTTGTACAATCGCGAACATAGTTATTCGAACAGTAGGGTCCTTTATTGACATGCTTATAAATTGTGCTTCTTGGCGATGGTACCTACCTAAACAAGAAATTGTAGAGTTACTACATCATTCCAATTACTCCACAGAACATTGTTGCTTTTAGTACCTATAAACAAAGAACCATGAAGTTGCAGAGGCATTTGGACATAAGTTTTGTAGGTATTAACTGCCTCCTGAAGGATTGGTCTAAACATGGACATTACATTTTTATCCATTTATGCAAATACGCATGAGCAGATGTGAGTGTAAGTACCTATTTTAGGAAATAGTAAAAGCTCATAACATTCACGACATTATTTATATCCTTTATAATAACATAAAATTGAATAAAATAATAACACGCTATTTAAGTGCAAACTATAAAACGACCACTGACTAAGATTATGATATTATTAATTTTCTTCGATTTCGTATGAGGTTGTCTGGTTTTATAACTTTTATAGTAGTAATAAATGTGTTTTCATTTCGTGCCATTTATATGTATTGCTTCAAATTCGTGATAAAAACAAAGGTCCTCGCCCACATTCTCATTATGGGGTGATAATAAAAATATAATGGTTTAACCATAATGAACTCGCGTGAAAAGTCGATTCAAATTTAGAACAAACAGACACAGAAACTACATCCAGTAGCTAGAAACAGTACAATTGAATGCACTCTGTTCTTTACGACGTCATGCAATATAACCGACACTGGCGATATCTACGTATCTACACGCACTCAATCGCACATTATTGTGAGAACCAAATTGTATGAGAAAGCTTGTTTATTATGCTAACAGTAACTCTAATCACAACTTCAATTTACTTTTTGCGTCACAATGACTGAATAAAAAGGTAATGCCTTTCAAAAGACTTATCTTTACTAGTTTAGAAATCATGAAACAGATTGATGCAAAGATATAACTTAATAGAACTATTAACATACAGATGAAATTAGTAATTAAGTACTTATAACAAAAATTATGATGTGTATCTCAAAGCAAAGGCCTACATATGAAACAACATCTGGCATATAAATTTCAATTTTCAATGTTATGACCCGTTTTAATGAAGTTATTTTTTTACATAATAATAACCACTGTATTCGGTATAAGAGGACCATTAAGATGTTCCTACAACCGAGGTTTCAGCAACATCTAATAACCCGACGTATGTTTTATAATTATAAACTAACAAAGTAATTGTCCAAGTTAGCAATAAGAATAGTAGCTTAAAAAATTTAGTCATGGAAAGTTTGCCAACTTAACTATGACGCCAGTGATGCTTACTGATATATTCTCTAAATTCCCGTGAATGAACTCTTATTGTAAACTCTAGGGGAAAGGGGCTGTTTGTTCAAAACCGTCCAGTCACGTGTCATCATCCCAGTCTTGGTAGTCCGGGTATTAAAGAGCACTACGAACCGGATATCTTCTAGGCGCATATCTTTCGGTGATTGTTACCTTATAAAGCTTTAGCAGTACAAATAGCATGCACAAGCCACCTTTCAAATTCAAAGACTTTTTCAAGCCACCTTTCCACAAACTCATAGAAAAATATTCCATCCCACCATTGGCTAGGTTTGGTCCGATCCGTTTTTTTTCTGTCGGATTATTTCACATCATACCCTCTACAGGTTCGCAAATAAACCACTACGAACCATTATATCATGAATCACCTGAATATTGCCAATCAGTCTCTAACCTAATCAAGTGGAGCGAAGCTACAAGGACGTCACTAAATTTCGTCGGTTGTTGAGAAACCGGAGGAACCAAGGTTGTTACCTGAGGAAGGTGCAGGGGATGGCGCGGCGTGGTCGGAACCGTCCTCGCCGTCGGAACATTGTTCCACGTCGACCTCAACGTCCTCGTCAGGCGGAGGTGACCGACAACTGGACGCTGGTGAACTGAGCGACGCGGGGGAGCTCTGCCGTGACACTGAACCTGGCAACAAGGTGTTTATTATTACTTTGGAGGCTGTCGTGTCGCACTGCTGGACAAAGGCTTCCTCTCAATTCCTCCACTCTTCCCGGTCAAGCGCTGTGTTTAGCCATTCCTTTAAAAAAGTCCAGCTCTGGCGTTTGTTTTTATTTTGACAGTCATTGACGGTGACGGCTGCACACGACAACGAGTTTTGCCGTGGTTACGAATGATGGCTACAGCCGCCAGCTTCGTGTGGTGTGGATTAAACCGAACTACGTAAAGTTCAACTTCACTTGATTAAATGCAATCGTGTCGTCAGTCGTGTGGCAGTTGATGTTTTTTGCATGGACCGGAACCAGTATTTTAGAAAAACCTCGAAATAGCCCAATATTTTCAAATGTTTTATATACTTTATACTACTCAATATTTTAAGAAAATTACTTTATTAACTTAGAAATTATATACCGAAGAACGGAATTAGCAGCAATTTTTTGTACGGAGAAAATACCGGTTTCCGTACCCTGGTTTTTTGACACCTTCGTCTTCCAATAGGATAAATAGTCTGGGATCAGAAAATCGAACTCGTGAGCCAATGACAAGCAATCTTATTTTCTAACATAAGTTCTTACTCCTGTGCCAGTGGCATAGAAAATTCGTGTAGTTTCGACAAGTGTTGTGTTCCTGGAATAGGAGTACAATCTTTTCGATCACACGTGCATAACACTGATATAGGAGTTCTATGAGATAATTTCGATTCACGTAGTATTAAACTTGTTAAAACATTACCTGGGGCAAACGAGTTAAATAAAGAAACTGCAAATTTTAGAATTTTTTAATGTCATTGTGCCGATAGAAACGAGGATGAAGGATAAGAAAGATCTAAATAGCGGAATGCGCAGAAGAGTAATGAACATTACACATTTTATTTATAGATAGGTCTATACACCTACATATATTTCTACCGAAAAGTTCAACACTGAAATTGGTATGTCGTCAATTATTGAGTTTAAAAAAAGTTTTGATTTTACATAAAGAAAGTAACTGAACAAGTGTCAAACACTCAGTTTCATATGATAAAGCGACTGTATGACGTAAATACGATAGACATGCGTTTGCACTTGTTGTACATGTACAACAATTAAAAAGCATGTTGTGTATTACCCGACTAGGTATTACTTATTCAAAACACAACCAATATTTCAATAGAAAAAGACAGGTGCATACCAAAGATTAACATATTTAAATCAGAATTCATATTAATATTTGAAGAAATTCAAATTCTTCGTCTCAAGTTCGGAGTTTAGTTCGTACAAATTCATAGTTCACAGTCAAAGTTCAAAAGAAAAAAGTTCCCTTCAATCTCCCTTCAATTTAGGCCTTAAGACGATATAATAGACTTCAAAATGGTAAACTGACATAGTGAACTTGAAAAATATTTTTATTTTTAGGAACTCAAAGGCTGTCATATATTTCGACAGCATTCCAAAGAGAACAATGACATGAGGTCAAACACTAGTTGAAACGTTCGTTTACCGTCTCCCAAGGGATAACATGTTTCTTACGAGCGAAATCGAGTGTAAAAACATAGTTAGCATATTTTTTGCCGACAGACAGTGAGAGGACGCAACGGTAAATGACTGGTGCATGTCGACACACCGGCAAAAAGAGCAAAAAATACGAAAACTGTAGCGCTAAGGCCCGTTCATTTTAATATTGTAGGATTGTAGCTAGCAATCTACTTGTACAAGTTCCACAACATTCTTTAAATTGCAGCAACATACTCGAAAGTTTCCGAGAATTTTCAAGAAAATTTTATAGTAAGTTCCCATTGAGAATGTTTCCATGAGATTTTATAAAAATGTGTTTTTTATTATTTTAAGTAAGTAAACAAACAAGTAAACAAGGAAGTAAATATATTTAACTCATAAGGCATGTATCTAATACGATCTTGGTTTGATTAGATTATTTGATAAGGTGCATGCAGACCAAAAGAGCATTCGCTGTTCTACCCCCACTCTACGAAATCAACGAATCACGTTTCGTGTAACGATCGAATTTCGTAGAGTAGGGGGTTAGAACAGCGAATGCTCTTTTGGTCTGCATACACCTTTATTCTTAGCTTTCCGAGAACATTCTCTATGGAAGTTTCGCAACTTATGAAACTTTTCCTCGGTAAAATGCCAATTGTAGCCTGCTTAGCGGCCATAGGTAATAATAACAATGTTAATTTTACCAAGTGCATTTTATAATATAAATAGATTTTATTGAATATTTATGGAGCAGCGTTGAAAAGTATTGTAATAGTATTCTCATAATTATTTTCTTTAGTTAAAAATAATTTTAAATTCTTGGATTAGCATTAACTCTTAGGAAATGAGGAGAATGGATTGTATCAACAATATAACTTATACTTATATACTTATGAATTCGTAAAATGATCTATAACAGGCGGATTCGCACCATTACGGCAATCGATTAAACTAGAAGATCCGAAGTATTCAATTTAGAACAGAACGTGTCCAGCTGGTAAATAATAATTTGGTAAATTTTGATAAGTTGGCATGCCAAATGAAATGAATCATTTGCGAAAAATTGTTTGTCAAAATGAAATTAGCCGAAAAGGCAGTCTCTGGTAGGGTGGCATAAGTCATAACAATAAAACTGAGTCCAAGAAATCATACTAATTGTTACATGTTACAACTTTTTCAAGATGCAGCATTCAAATAGATTTTATTGAATATTTTATAGAGCAGCGCTGAAAAGTATTGTAATAGTATTCTCATAATTATTTTCTTTAGTTAAAAATAATTTTAACTTGGATTAGCATTTAGGGAATCAGGACTTGAGGAGAAAGGATTTGTAATACTTGTATCAACAATAATATAACTTATACTTATAAACTTATGACTACGTAAAATGATCTATATGCAGGCCATTGCATAGTTCTACGGCAATCGATTATACCTCAAAATAGATTCGTTGTTTTAGATTTAGAACGGAACGTGTCCAGCTGGCAAATAATAATTTGGTAAAATTTGATAAGTTGGCAAGCCAAATGAAATTAATCATTTCCGAAAAATTGTTTGGTAAAATGAAATTAGCCGAAAAGGCAGTCTCTGGTAGGGTGGCATAAGTCATAACAATAAAACCGACTCCAAGAAATTATACTAATTGTTACATGTTACAACTTTTTCGAGATGCAGCAGTGGGTACTGGCCCAAATCGTAAGTCGTAATCGTGGTCGTAATAAAAAGATGTTTCCGAAAACAATCAAACACAAACATAAGTAACACAAGGCATTATGCCTATTTATTGTATTAAAGTAATTTGCGTGTCGCAACCGTCGCCGGCGTCGTTCCACGCAGTTAATCGGAAATAACGAACGCTGCAACACGACCTGACTGTGTTATGTTTTCCGTTGGTCGCAGAGTCGGATGGTTTGACCGACCAATGTAATTGAGACCTTCAGGTTTGGTAAACACTTTAGTTATAGTATCCAGTCCAATCCAATAGTAGAATAAGTTCTTACTCACGACATGACCTGACCAGAGTGTTTTGTTTTCCGTTGGTCGCAGAGTCGGATGGTTTGACCGACCAATGTAATTGAGACCTTGAGGTCTATACCAATTCGGTAAACATTTTAGTTATAATATCCAGTCCAATCCAATAGTAGAATAAATTCTTACTCACAACATGACCTGACCTGAGTGTTTTGTTTTCTGTTGGTCACAGAGTCGGATGGTTTGACCGACCAATGTAAAGACCTTGAGGTCTATACCAATTCGGTCGGTACACATTTTAGCTATAATATCCAGTCCAATCTAATAGTAGAATAAGCTTCTACTCACGACATGATCTGACCTGAGCGTTTTGTTTTCCGTTGGTCACAGAGTCGGATGGTTTGACCGACCAATGTAATTGAGACCTTGAGATCTATACCAATACGGTAAACATTTTAGTTTTAATATCCAGTCTAATCCAATAGTAGAATAAGTTCTTACTCACGACATGACCTGCCCCGAGTGTCTTGTTTTCCGTTGGTCATAGAGTCGGATGGTTTGACCGAAACATGTAATTGAGACTTTGAAGTCTATACCAAAACAGTAAACCTTTTAGTTAAGTATAAATACCGTTCTTCAGTTGAAAGAATAAAAAAGGTAAACAAATATGGCTCACTTTCCATAGCATTTGACGTCTTTGACACATCGTGAAACACGTTCGCAAATACATGTTTCCCTTAATACTAATAATCCATAATTTTTACAAAAGATAAAATAATAAATAAATAAATAAATAAATAAATATCTTGGGACATCTTACACAAATCGACCTAGTCCCACGGTAAGCTCAATTAAGGCTTGTGATGTGGGTACCAGGCGACGATATATATAATAGATAGATACATATAGATACTTAAATACATAGACAGCCATGACCAAGGAACAAACATTTGTGAATAAATACACAAAGAATGCCCTCGCCGAAAGATGTATGTGAACTTCAGGTTTAAGGTTTTAAGTTGGTGATAAAACCAAGATTGTGTTTTGAAAGTGCGTGATTATGAAATAATGTAAGTTAGCAAGTTTGTTTATTTTTTTCTACTTTCAACTGGCGAATGGTATTATATCCAGTCCAATCCACTAGTAGGTACAATAAGTTCCTACTCATGACCTGACCTGACCTGATCTGACCGTTTTGTTTTCCGTTGGTAACAGAGTCGGATTGTTTGACCAACCAATGTTATTGCGACCTTGAGATTTTTGTGTTAAAGTAAAAAAAAAAAAAAAAGAGATCTATACCAATTCAGTAAATATTTTAGTTATGTTCAGTTCCAGTCCAATTCACTACATAGTAGAATAACTCACGACCTGACTGTGTTTTATTTTCCGTTGGCCACAGCTGAGAATCGGATGGTTTGACCGACCAATGTAATTGTGACCTTGACCTTTCATACCAAATTGGCAAAGATTTTAGTTTTATGGAATTCACTAATAGAATAAGTATAATCCCGTCCACGTTATAAGACCAAGTTCACTATACAAATACTATGACGAACAGGACCTTTCGTTTTGCGTTCGTCACAGAGCTGAGAGTCGGATGGTTTGATCGACCAATGTAATGGTAACCTTGAGGACCATAACAAATCGGTAAAGATTTTAATTATATACAGGATGGCATCTAGGTCGTTGAGCAGGGGCCTATTTCTCGAAAGTTTGTAACTTGTAATACAAGCGGAAGTCCTTATGTAATTAATAGTGTTAAAAAGAGACTTCTACTTGTATTACAAATTATAAGCGTTCGAGAAATGGGCCCCTGGAGTGAACAGGGTTCTAGGGGCAGTCATGCTGAGCAGCTTTCACTATAGAGAAAAAACTCCGAATAACGCGAAAAAAAACCTCCTAATTAGGAGTGAATTGATACTTTTTAACAGTCAATGAAAGGTAAATTAACTCACATTTAGGATTTTTTTGCAATTACTTGGTTGAATTACCTATGCCGATGCAGCATACAAAATAAAACATACCGCTGTTTTATTTTGTATGGTATACGAGTATATACGTAGGTAGGAATATGACGCCATATATTTATACGATAGTTGTGACCCTTTTGTGGCAAGCTGTTGTTGTGTACTTGTTCGTAAATGTGTATATGTCCATCGTGCTTGTCATAAATAAATGTTATTTCATTTAATTTAATTTCATTTCATATCGCCTCTACTATAAAAATCGTTATTTTATATGTGAATGGTCATATTGAATAATTAAAAATGAACAATTACCTATTTGGGTTTAGATTTTCAGTGGCTATTTGCCACATCAAAAAAATAGTTCAGTGAAAATAATGAAATGTTGTCAATTGTGTGACCTTGAGGTCAAAATCTAATCTGTAGGTAAATCGCGTTAGTTATTAATAATTAGCATACCCACTTAGGATTGAGTGGCTTCACTATTAGTCATCCGAAGATACCAACATGCTTTTTTAAACTTTTGCTGATTATTAAATTTAGCAACTATAAATGTTGTGTTTCACAGTTTTAGTAAAGAAAAATATTTTTCTGCCCTCCGGCCGGCAAACAACACTTTGCCGGCCGCTGAGAAAACCTCTGATCACAAGTTTGTCGGCCTCGGCTTCGCCTCGGCCTACAATTACTCTTCATCCAAGGCATTTCCCACTTAAACGGCCTTGGCATGTAATCTACTATTGTGTGTACTGAGTCGTTATATACCTAACAATACGTTGAAAACTAAGAAGGGCCTACCGCGAACCACGATTAACGTATTGCCTCTCTCGCACCTGTAAATTCGTACATAAGTGTGTATGAGAGGTAAGATCAGTGGTCATTCGAGCATTGGCCTCGCCTGCGCTGTGTTAATAGGAATACATCCTGCGCCGGCGCAAGGGCTCCAATTATTAGGATCGAAACCCTTGTAAGCACTTCCCTGCGGACTTGTGGAGGTTTTTAGGAAATCTTTCCCGCAAAATATTAACAACTCTCATAGGTAATATTATAATAATACTAACAGCATACATCAATAACAACTACATACTTATTTAGTAACATATAGGATATGGTTAACATCGGTTCATTGTACCTATTAATAATTTGTATGTGTTTGAAATCTATCCGTATAGACATTTGGTATGTTTGTGTTCCCATTTTAAGCATGTATGTATTGTCTATTTAAATATATCACTACTCATACAACAGGAGACTTAAGTTTTTTACCTATACATACCTATATTAGGTACCTATATTATCGCTAGTCGCAATGGACGTATGGTCTTAAACCGGGCACCTTTAAAATTGTATCTTTTATTACATACCTCTACCTACTACTACTTAACAAGAATATGATCATTTTATGATAGGTAGGTAGGTAGGAATATACCTACATGAAAAATGGACCGATGCACAGATTGAATAAGTACTTGTAATATCCATCCAAACTGAAGTTCGAGGCAAAAAACTACGACAATGTTGCCACAACAATAAAATGTTCTTAAAATAGTAAATCCTTATTTTCTAAAACAGACATTGAGATAACTTATTTATTGGTAATTTTAATTATTTTTCTCAAACATGCAATGAAATGTTG
>JALPQI010007673.1:0-53550 GCA_025490895.1 Thaumatotibia leucotreta | reverse complement strand
AAATTAAACTGTCAAATCTTTGATCAGTAGGTATACTATTGGAACAGATCACGAACAGATAGTTAAAATAATGCACATAATAAAAGGAGGCACTTTCTATTGGGCTAAAATTCTGCCGCGTGGTGACGGCAGAAATAATTAATTTGTCACCACCCCAAAATCTTCCCGTGGCTGTAAGCGTTGACTAAAGGATTTCAGTGTCAATCAATATTCGTTTATAGAAGATTGATGATGACAGCAGTATCATCATCATAGTGGACACACTACAGCGCTCGCCCAAAATTATGCGATTATGTATGTATGGGCCAATGTCTGGTTATATGGCATAAGCTCGCTAAATCAAAATAAAAATATACAAAGTACATATAGAGAGTGCGTGGCTGTTTCGTTTTCGTTAATTTAACAGTCGATCAGTGTTCAATTTGGTTGGAACGTTACATCTTAGACATTTGTCTTATCACGCGCGTAGGTACTCAACGTAAGAGGATTTTCAG
Organism: Thaumatotibia leucotreta; assembly: GCA_025490895.1. Lineage (NCBI taxonomy): Eukaryota > Metazoa > Arthropoda > Insecta > Lepidoptera > Tortricidae > Thaumatotibia > Thaumatotibia leucotreta. Next base: position 53,056 of record JALPQI010007673.1, on the reverse strand, counting down.
TAATTCATGTGGAAAATCCCGTCTATATCCCACAATTCCCTCTTTTCTACCACAACACTATTTAAACTATGAAATTAACAACAGTGAAATTTGAGTAGTATTTCCTATATTATACAGTGTGTGGCCTACAACCGAGGCGAAAATTTAAACGGTGCATTAATAAGCTGATCAACAATCATTTCCGCGAAATTGCAGACATATCTTATTTAATAAACATTATTAAAGGCAATGTTGATTGTCCCGATCTGCTCAGTAAAGTTTCTTTTAATACTCCTGTAAGAAGATTGAGGCACTTTCGTCCCATTAGTATTTACCAGGCTTCTACTAAGTATCTTCGTTCTTTAGAGTTTGATATTTTTAATGATAGCATATCTACAATAAAAAATAAATTGATACGATCTTATATGAGCGATTGATTCTCCTAGCGCAGGTTTTATCTTTATCTTTTATCTTTATCTTTATTTGATCGCTCACATACGTTATACTAGTTGTTCTGCATCTATCCTAAGTCCTTGTAATGATTTGTTTATTGATGTAGCCAAATAATCATGTAACGATTTTGGCAGCTGCACTTTGTGTGTGTTTCTTTTAGGTATCCACCGACTGTATGATGTAGGTACTGTGCGCGTGTAATTTAAGTAGGTATCCAATTGTTTTTTTTTATGTTATAGTTTGCTTTTATATGTGAGAACCTGTAATTGGCTCTGTATTGCTAAGCTGTTGGTTTTCCATGTATGTAAAATAAAATAAAATAAAAATAAAATATTGTAATTTAAAAAATAAAAACTTTTTTTTTAATTCTTTGTTCATGTATTTTTCATTATTATGGATTATTTTACTTGAATTAAAAGTTATCAATAACTTATGATTTTTAAATCATTGAAAAATGTATTTTTTTTAAACCTTAATAAATTAGTGTAAAAATAAAAACAAAATTGTTATGACTTCGTACCTGGTATACTATCAAGATGTCTTGCGACTGACAAGCTACGACATCGTACTGCCAAGATCCAGTACTAAAGGTCCATAGCTTTGAATGACAATATCTCCGAACTTAACCACTTTGAAACACCGGGACCTTTACAGGATTATTGCCGATAGTCTAAGGAGTCACTCATTTCATTTTTCTCCCGGGTTAAAGGCCACACACTGTATAACTGTACGTTACACAATACAACCAAAGATAACGGAACCTCCAGATACGTAGGCAGGGTCACTGCCAACTACACTAGCGGTCAATGAATACGGGCCAGGTGCATTTTTCATAGAAAATACTGGAAACATGCTGATTACAAATATTTAAAATAAATATTTACAATACAAGTGGAACCGTTTTTAACATTAGATTGTATTAGAATTTCTCTGAAGTTTTCACCCGATCCGAAAAACACGGACTTTATCGTCAGATGACTCCGTAGATATAAAAATAGCAACTCATGATTAAAAAACTTGTATATTTAGGCACCATACATTTTAGGTGGTTTTCTTAAACGGTCTACATTTTTGTCTATACAAACCGACCTAACGACAATGTTAAAGTTTTTTTTGGATTTATTTATAAATTTAGGGAAATTCCAGTACAACCTGATTTAAAAATAGATTTTACCTATAAGTGGTACTGTAAATATTTGAAAAAATATTTTTAATATCCATGTTTGCATTATTTTCTATGAAAAAAACCACCTGACCCGTATTCATAGACCGAGTGTGGCTTCCAAATCGTCGCTATAATAATACTCACTCAATCTCGGATACAGCAATCAATTCATGAAAATGTCGACTTTCTTACACTCTGAATATAGGCTTTTTTTTCCATCAAGTGAGTATTCTAGATACGAGGTTGTTGCAATGCAACGTGGCAATGTGAACAACACGATAAACATTCAAATAGCTATTACAAAGAAAATCCAACCAAAAACGAATTCTATCGTATTTTAAGTCGGTAATATTACATTTAAATCACATTGGTGTTTGTGTTGGTAAGTTGGTATTCGCCAAGCTGCAAATAACTGACAACATAGGTTTAGAGATAGAATAATGGCATCGAGTCACTGAGTTCTCGTCTCATACATGAGTAGTAATAACATCGCGTCATTCAGGATTCGAGGAGTGTTTCTAGAAATAGGATCTTTGACCTGGAGGCTTTCGAGGCTTTGTCAGGTCAACGTTCTCGATCAAGGGTCGTCAGTGTGTTATTTCGGATGACAGGCAATAAAGAGGAGTCATTTTTTCACGCTACAAATCACAGCTTGGCACAGATTTCTTTACTTTGGTTAGCTTCCTTGAAATATTGGAAATATATTTTTAAGGCGGTTTTATGAAAGCGTGTACAGTCAAAGACAAAATAAGGTGTATACAAAAATGTTCAAAAATATGTCCCAGTGCACTCTAATTCTGTGTAATAAGAACGTCGTAACATAGTTTTGAACGGATTCTTTAGATACTTATTTTTGCTCTTGACTGTACATACGATTGAGTTATAAGAAATATTAAATCATTTGTGATCAATTGTGATTTTGTAATACAGTGCGAGTGAGATTTTCTCACTCGCACTTTACTACAAAAATCACAATTAAAATTACATAAATTATCACAATTATCTCAAATTAAATATCCTACTAGGTATATATAAGTGGGTTTTCTGTGATCTATTATTTTAAAACTTAACCTTGGTAAGCAGAATATTAGCTTGATAACATATTGTATCTGTGGCTACATTCACACGGCGACTATTCGATTCGATATTTCCTCGCATACGGTTTCATCGTATACGGGACGGCCATTCACACAGTGCGAGGTCCACTCGGTTTTTTTACGTATGCGGTCTCTCCGGCTGCCAACCTCACGCGCGTCTCGTATACGAGAAATCAGTTTGTCCGTGTGAACGAATTAACGTAAACACAAGCGCCACTGAGCGTCGCGTTCGATAAAATCGTTCCGAGAATCTCGCGTTCTCGGTGTTCCAAGACCCTACGGTATACGGTAAAAAAATATTCGAATACGAGATTTTTTCGTATAGACGCCATGCCAACAATTTTCAGAATTGTCATGTAAATTTTGTTGTCACTGCGATATTCGATAAAATCTCGTAGACGATAAACGGAAAAATGACTCCGTGTGAACGTAGCCTAATTTAGTGTCAAATATCTCGTTTGCGAGACGTTGAAAATAATTTTCATGAGATCAGCAAATTAATACAAGGATTCTTACCGTTGCATGATGTTGTATTTTCAAAAAGTATTTATCAGCTTTTGTTTGCTGATAAAAGCCATCTCTGTGAAATACCTAGTAGGTATTACCTACCGTATTTTTCAACCTCAATATTGTAATTAACTTTTACCTTCGTCATGATTAATAAATATATTTCGGGATTGAATGGGATTTGCGGAGTGCGTTTTTAACTATAATGTAATATTAACGCAGAAGTATGGCCACTTAGGCTTTTGTCAGAATAATTATATGGCTTTCTAATCATTTGGTCAATCCTATCCTGATGTAAGTAACTTGTATTGCCTATCGCTGATTTAGGGAGTCGCATTGACAACGACCGTTTTTGCCGTGTGGTGACGGCCAGTAAGAATACATTTGTCACCAACTCGCCACCCCAACTCCTCCTGCGGGTGTCGTAAGAGTAGACTAAGGGATTGAAGTGTCACTGACCATTATTTGATCAAAAACTGATGATGGGCAGCAGCGTCATCATAGTGGACACATTAAGTACTGCAATCGCCAATTCGCTTGCCCAGCGTGGTGATTATGGGTATTCACCTCCTAATGCGTCTATAGGCATAGTTAATAGGAGAGGCCTACGTCCAGCAGTGGACTATCATAGGCTGATGATGATGATGATTGACAACGATATTGTTAAAAAAACTATTTCTGTGAATACAAACTTATTCCTTAGAACAGTCAGTCAAAATATTGCCTACCACTTTGAGACTTTATTGCCACGGAACAGAGTTGAGAATTGTTAAACTTTATCTTTGGCTGATGTTGTGAAATGAAAGTAAAATTGGCGAAATCTAAATTTTGGATTCTAACTAAAAAATTCCGTTTCAGTACAATATAGAAAATAAAAGTGTCATTTTGCAATTCTCGCAGATAGTACAAGATTACTTACTACCTACCAAATTCGGAGGGAAAGTCGACCGAGATCTGGAAAGAGTGAAAATACTGTTTCGCACTTCGGGTGCAGAAAATAATTCTTCGCCATCGGCTTTCCACGAAAACCTTATTTACGTTTCTGTTTCAATTTTTCAATTTCAGTGTAAGCGACATGAAGCTCTTTGAGAATAATAATTAAAAAGTCATCTTCTTTAGCCATACAACGACTAATAATGTATAATGTGTAATTTATGAATACCTTAGCCATATACTGACTAATAATGTATTCATACATAATGTACGAGTACGAATACATTATTAGTCATAGTTAGTATGACTTAATAGCCCACCTAACGAAGACCAAAAGCTGCCTGTCGATGTCGGGGGAAAAAACTCGTGTATAAGCGAATTTTGGCATAGGTGGTTAGGGGTGGAGCTAACGAGGGGAGGGGGGTGTAAAGGTCCTTATTTTTAATTTTTCGTAAATAACTCTTAAACTGTGGCTTATAGTAAAAAACGTTCTAGGACATAAGTCCTGAGAGAATTTTATGTAGATGGACATAAGTCCATCTACATAAAATTCTCTACAAAAAAGACGTACACATGTTTCCTCTGCGATCAATGTGTCATGAGATAAGAAAGCAAGAAGATGGACAATAAAGAAATACACACATTTGTTTAAGTAGGTATGGCACACACAGAATACTCGCGAGCAATCCAAAAGATTTTAATGCGGGATTCCTGACCATATTTAGAGTCTTTAATGTTATATAAAATTTCCTGGATTCGGATTGGTTTCAGATATAATCAACCTTTTTATCGAAATAAGTTTTTCGACGTAACTCGCCACAAAATTTATTTTGATTACAATGCTACGATAGATAGATAGACTTTTTGAATACTTTTTAACATTTCCAGTATTTTTTATCATAACAACAATTTGTTAAAATTATTTATTTTAATTATTTTATTAGGGACATGTTATTTCGTCAAGTCTATTCTTATTTTTTGAGTGCCAGGCAAAAGGTGTGATAATATTAATACACATTGTGGTAGCATTGTAATCAACAAGAAATTTTATGGCGAGTTACGTCGAAAAACTTATTTAAAAAAAAAGGTTGATTATCTCTGAAACCAATCCTAATCCAGGAAATTACATATAACATTAAAGACTCTAAATATGGTCAGAAATTCAGCATTGAAATGTTTTGGAATGCTCGCGAGCAATCCTGTAGTGCCATACCTACTTATATAGATGTGTTTATTTCTTTATTGTTCATCTTCTTGCTTTCTTATCTGATGACAAATTGATCTCAGGGGAAACATGTGTACATCTTTTTTGTAGAGAATTTTATGTAGATTACTTATGTACTAGAACGTTTTTTGCTATAAGCCACGGTTTACGAGTTATTTACGAAAAATTCAAAATGAGGACCTTTACACCCCTCTCTCCCCGTTAGCTCCACCCCTAAGCACCAGTATTTTTAGTACGTGGTTTATAACACCATTCCCTACAACTATGCCAAAATTCGCTTATACACGAGTTTTTTCGTCTGAGTTTCCTTCGTTTGGTGTACTATAAAACGGGATATAATACTATGCCAATTCATATTATTGCGCAGAATATTTCGGCGCTTTGGCAAATGCCATCTTCACGGAGTAACTGACTTGAGTTTTAATTGTGGTCTACCCACACACCGTAGCTATTTACCCTATTTCTAAGTCGCTTGTTTCACACAGTATCACAACCACGACCATCGTCTCTGTTCTTACTTGAAACTTGAACACCACTACGACACACGACACTCACGGTATCACCTCGCTTGTTTTTGGGAGCAGCCATTTAGGTGCCTATTTTTGAAATTACTTTTTACTGGACGCCCGACACTCGACAGTTAAAACCAATCTTCCCGGTTAAAAATTCAAATTCAAATTCAAATGATTTATTTGTAAACAGAGGTAACAATGTTGGTACAAAATTATTTATTTTATTTTTAAAGCTCCTGTATTTATAGAATTAAATCGCTTCTTTGACCATCCTGGGAATGTAATGTCGTTCTGTTGAGAGTATCCGAGGGTTGTGTAACTCAATCGGATGATTACGAGTGGTCCCAGACCCTAATTGGTGTCCAGCGATTGCATATTTTCGAGGATCGGTCTTTTTATACGCTCAGATGTGCGGTTTTATTCGGCATGATATAGTTAGTACGCTTTGTTTGACCTGTATAGGAACTATCACAGCTTCAGTCAACTTTGTAATCACCGGGGGCCCGTTTCTCAAAAGCTTTTAACTTGTAATACACGTGGAAGTCTCTTCATAACACTATTAATTAGATAAGGACTTCCGCTTGTATTACAAGTTACAAGCTTTCAAGAAATGGGCCCCTGGACGTTCAAGAGGAAAACTATCCTTAGGCCTGCGTAAATAGGCTCCTGTAGAGGAGAATACCCTAGTGAGTGGTGACTGAGATTTGTGGGTACACGGAACCTACACGGAACCTGCTGCGCCTTATTCAGCGAAGTAAATGATTGATGATCGGAGTTTTTCGAAAAGTAATTGACGTTTCATTGGAAGCGGACACCGTGATTTATTGACGAAAAGTTAGTGATGTCGTTGTATTACGTATAGGTACATGAGTTGGTACATTAGGCTGGTACCTACCTCAATTATAATGCAACCTGAAATTGCACAAATCTAAAGTGAATCAGGAAAGTCCCACGTTTATTGACTTCATTACTGTGGATTAATAGAGTTTAAAACTGGCAGACTATATTTTCACTGTAGGTACGTGCAATGATTTTATTGTATTGATGATAAACGAGCATAAAAATGAGTACGTAACTGTAAAAGAAAATTTTGAACCGTCAATTAAAACACGTTCGACGCCGGTGACACAGTGTGTGTGACCAACAAAATCAGATACCTATGCCAGTGACACACATACATGATCAGAGTAACCTTATTCTTATGCCACTAGCATAAATCAAGTTCTTACTCCTACGCCAGTGCCATAGAAATACGAACGTTTTTGACACAAGTGCTGTATCACTGGTATAAGAGTACAATCTGTTCAGTCGAACATGCGTGTCAATGGCATAGGAGTTCTATCAGATAATTTCGATCGGCATAGTGTTAGCGCTTAGTGAAACAGTACTGGAGGCGAGCGTGTTAACATTTGCCGGGGTGTCGCAAACAGGATTTTTTTAAATAATTGTAATTGTTTAAGTAAATTGTACACCCAATTTATATTTTTATATCAAACAACGCAATGAAACGCAATCCGGTAAGCAATTTGGTTTTCATTAAAATACTCTAATTTCTGTTTAAACCTGAAGCTAATGCGATTTACGTAATTCCATCCTGCCGTTTAAATCAAAATTTGAAATAGGATATCTAGGTACACGTTTTGTGGAACAAATCCAATTATTTTAAAAAATATTTTTGTTTTGTATTTTTTAGTAGTTACACTACTATATACGTATCATCATCATCATATCAGCTGAAAGACGTCCACTGCTGAAGGTGCACAATGACCCGTCCTGTGCCACCCGCATCCAGCGGACTCCTGCGACCTTCACCAGATATACGATGTACGTATATAAACTATAAATATTAAATTGATGTTTAATATAATATTTTGCGGAACAACTCCAATTCTGCCTGCCTGCGACCACGTTTGTGACGTCATGGGCGAAGTATGATCATCTTCATCAGTCTATGTTAGTCCACTACTCGACGTAGGTCTCTCCTCTTAACTATGCTCAATGCGTATAGACGCATTAGGATAAAATTCCCAAAATCACCACGCTTAGAGAGAGCGGATTTGCGATCGCAGTAATATGTTCACTATGGTTGCCTGATTTTGTTTTGAGATATATTATACAGTATATGTGGGTTTAAGGGTGCGGCTCCACTGACGCGGTGCGGAGTGGTGCTGTGTAAAATTGACCAATCACATTCTTCAAATTCGATTTTGTAACACTGTGATGCGGTCTCATTGGCCAATCCGCGTTATTGGAGCCGCACCCTAAAGAGTGAAAAAGTAAAGTACATCCAGAGAAAATTCAGTATCTGGAGGGTAATACGAGATTACTGGCTTTTTAAATAAAGTTTTCAATGAAGTTCGATGTTAAGTATTTAAGCGTCCTTTATGTTGTGGTTCTCGTAAAATCGTAAAGTAGGTACATAGAAGTAAATTACAGTGAGTACAATACTTTATAAGATTTTTACTAATAATAATAATCAAATAAATGATTTTTTTTATATTCCAGTACCCATCCTTAATGCCCATACAGTGCCCATCATCAATCTTTTATCAAAGAATGGTCAGTAACACCTCAATCCCTTAGTCGACTCTTACGACAATAGGAGAAGTTAGGGTGGTGACAAATGTATTTTTACAAGTACTACCGTCACCACACGGCCAAACCCGAAACGTGAGGATAATTTATCAAACGTAAGTTTGCGCGATAAAAACCCGTTTGCCGTTAAAATATAATGGCATGTATGGTTCACAAAGAGGCAGATTAAGGTGCTTCAATCTTAATATGGCAGCGCGGACGCTACAAATAATCCTTTTGCCATTCACGACATGCCAGTGTAAGATACTTTTCATCACACTTGCTGTCTAAGCGCGCCATTGCTTGCGTGCATAGCGGGAGTAATAGAACATTGAAATTCCCTATCCCTAGGGAGTGATACAAGTGTCAGTAGGTACGTCATTTAATAATATTATGTCTTAAAACTTTTTTTTTTGTCGACAATTGTGATGAAAAATTGTATGTGTATGCATCACGGTCGGTAAGCGGAATACTAGCTCGAATCATAAAAGCCCTCCGCCTTCGGCGTCCGGCTTCTAACACTCTCGTTAGTAAGTCCGTACTTACCTCCCTTGATGGACAATGTACTATTGTAAGGCTATTTGGTTTTACAACAGCATTTGAAAGAGTACCTTCTGATTGAAATTAAGTATAGGTATATACAGTAAGAGTATTTAAGAGTAAGAGCAATTGCTCTTATAAATTCGCAACTTACCAACGTAAAACAATGTTCACTAAGATTATTCAAAACGTGGTCTTAGGGATTTTTATTACTTCTAAGATTTAATTTTGCTCATTAGGATAGTAACTTATACAGCAATTTTGGTTGAAGTAATGGGATAACTGTGAATATCATTAATACCTAATATTAATGTTTTCATACCCAATTTTATTCAATATAACATAATTTATAAATCAATTACAATTTCATTAAATTAACTACATATAAACATATCAAAATGAAAACATCGAAACAATAATTATAATAAAAAAAAATTAATGGTATAAGTACAATACTAAATCAACACTAAACTAATCGAACAACCCGCCCCGCGTCACTCCCGGCGCAAAGGTACCCATAACACTCGCAGCATTGCCGCGCTGAACCGCCATGGATAACCTTTGCACCAGAAACGACCCGGAGCGAGGGTCGAGGCCTCTGTCCCGCAAACGACGTCCCACATCTTTAAAGAACGCTTTTGCTTCCGAGCACCAACACCCCATCACCTCTACCGCCAATGGGACAAACAAATAACCCCCCAACCAATATTTCTCCCGCTTCTTCATACCATACCCAATTATCTATTTCAGCTATAATTGGAAACATAGATGCCTTCCAAATTCCATGCAACAATGCTGGAGCAAAATTAGTGGAAAATATCCTTATATCTGCTCGTACGTAGGTTGCCCTGAAAGTTTCGGGAATCGGAAAAAATACGCATTTTAATGAAATAAAAGTACTTTTATTGTTTTTCAAAGTATTCTCCTTTGTGTTTAATACACTTTTTCATTCTCTGAAACCAGTTTTTAAAACAGTTATTGAAGTCTGAAGTGGGGGTTGACAAAATGGCCATTTTATAAGCGTCGACTGCTTCTTCCGCGGTCTGAAAACGCTGACCACGCAACCGATTCTTTATTTTCGGGAAAGTAAAAAAATCGTTGGGACTTAGGTCGGGGCTGTACGGAGGATGGTCCAGTAATTCGACGTTTTCGCCCTTCAGATAGTCGTCTGTTTTCTGAGCGGTGTGAGGGCTGGCATTATCATGGTGTAGTATAATACGGCGGTTAGGGTTAGTTTTTCGCAGTTCAGCAAAAACAATCGGTAAACAAACGCTTATATACCAATCGGCATTGACAGTTCTTCGATCTTCAAGAGCGATAGTCGCCACGTGACCCGATTTGGAGACAAACGTGGCTACCATTTTTTTGATCGTGCTGCGAGAACGAACAACTTTTGTCGGCTTCGGTTCGTCTTCGTAAACCCAAACTCGAGATTGGTTTTTCGATTCAGGCTCATATGCGTAAATCCATGATTCGTCACCTGACACAATACTAAAAACGGCATTTGAGCTTCCTCCATTAAATCTTTTTAAAGTTTTGCGGCACCAATTGACACGTACCGTTTTCTGGTCGTCAGATAACAAGTGAGGAATCCACCGGGAAAATAACTTCCGCACGCCCAACTCTTGTTGTAAAATAACTTGTACCTGACTCATTCCAATACCTAAAGTCTCCTGAATCTCCCGATATGTAACATGCCTATCTTCCTTTATCAGTTGGCGAACAACATCGATGTTTTGATCGGTAACGGCCGTTTTCGGTCGACCCTCACGTACGTCATCCGCAAGAGACACACGGCCACGTTGGAATTCCGAATACCACCTGTATATGGTCGTCTTTGAAGGTGCTTCACTACTAAAAGCAATAGTTAATCGGTCTCCACATTGTTGTTGTGTTAATCCACTTTTAAAGTCATAATAAATCATTGCTCTAAAACTTTCGCGGGACAGCTCCATTTTCACCAGCGACTCAACGACTTTAAAAAACAATTGAAAATCGGACATTGTTTTTTTTTCTAAGTGGCCAGTGTTTTCGAATAATGAGACTACGCTTGTAAGAAAGAGATATAACACATGTCAAATATACGTTCCTAAGTATTAAATTCCCGAAATTTTTAGGGCATCCTACGTATTAGGATATAAATTTTAATTATCTTTGTCGATAAGTTTTTAATTTATTTTCAAAACTGCAATTTATGTACATAGGATTAAGTCTAACTAATCTACTTAACCTAACCTATATCTAAGATTGGCCCTTGTGGTATTGTACCGAGGATGCTGGCGGCATTTCCTCGCTGTATCGCAATACTGATCCGTTGTGCGAGGAAGTCGCCAGCTCTTCGGTCGTTTGTTACATCAACCAGACGTTTCGCTATCTCAGCAAACAATTTGCGTGCTCTGGGGCCCCATGAACCTAAAGTTTTTACGCCAAACGGTACAAAATCGTACTCTTTGCCGAGGCAAGGGCCTCGGCAAAGAGTACGATGAAATGTATCGACATACGTAATAAATATAAGGATATTTATTACGTATGCCGATACATTTCATCTCCCATAATTAGCCTCTTATAAACTCTGGAGTTAGAAAGGATAAAATAAAACTAAGTAATAAATACCATTGAAAAAAACGTGTTTTGTCAAGCGCTGATGTCGTCGTCAAGTTTCTCAATGACGTGGGAATCTACTTATCCTTTTCAGAAGATAACGAGGCTGTGTAAATTCGTCATACGTACATTCATCTTGCTAGACGTCAATCTCATAGAATGCTCGCTTTATACAAATATCTTCTCATTTAAACATAACAGCACGTTGACGCAGGAAATGTTAATTAATCATAAAGTAACTTAAGTGACTCTATTAATCAAAGACTGTGTTTGCTTAAACAAGCAACATTATAAATCCAAGTGATAGGTACATTTTGTCTACGTGAAAATGTGTCCTGACAACTTAAGTTTTTTCTTTCAGTTGATGATCTGCCATCGGCTGTTTATCCATAATCAGATTGTTTAGGGTTTATTACTTAAACATAACTTTAGGCCAGCCTTACACCTGTAAGTTCTTACGTGTACCAGCGCTCTAAGTTAAAAAAACAATTGTAATCGAAATATCGAATAACATTTTTAAACCAATAAGAAGAATCTGTCAAGAGCGAATTAGATAATAAAATATACTTATCATGTAATTTCGACACTTTCTTCTAAAGTACCTTACAGTGTTACCGGACTCTAAAAAATGTTCAACTGCTTACGTAACTTTTCTATCTGATTATAATTTGTTTATACTACGAGAATTTGTATAGAAAGTTAAAGAAAAAAGCAAAGAAAAGCATATAGTGGAAATTACTCCGCCGGCAAGAACCAAGCTCTTAAATAAATGATAATGACCTTCACCTTTTGAAATGGGCACTCTATTTTTAATAATAAACCTTAATTTAGAAAACACACTTACCCATTAACGATAAAAACTAGATCGTTTGTTGTCCACTGGGAAATTCCGTTTAATCTATTCGGCTTGATGAAAATCCAACACCCCTCTAAATTAATTGAGTCCTCTAAATCTGAATTTTCATGTCAAATAAAGTTGTCACCTGGCCTGACCCTTATTTAATTTATTTTATAAATAATTAAATTTTGTTCTCGCATCATTGAGTTTTGTACAGAGATTGTTGAGAGATTTTTATAATCAGGGCGAGTAAAGCGATGGAAAACTCATTCAGGTAGAATTTGGCGTCTAAGCTACCAAACTTTTCAAAATAGGTTTAGTAGTATCGTCAAAGTTTCAAAATTGAAAACTATTGTTTTTTAACTTCCAGTGCGATTATTTTCGAAAATAATAAAAATGTTCCTAGAATTTTATTAAGTACCTATTGAACAATATGTCACACTATAGGGTTATTGTCACAGAATTTAAACAAATGTTTAAGTAACCAATGTTTAATAAAACAGTTCGATAACAATCTGTCGTATGAGATTAATAATTAAATTAAAAATTTAAAAAACTGTCTTAAAAATTATTAATAGGAACACAAACTATACGCGAGCCCTTACAAAGCTCGGCTTCTAAGCTAGTAATTACTTGTAAACTGAGATCAAAGCGAGCCGTGTGGTGACGGCAGTAAGAATACATTTGTCACCACCCCAACTCCTCCTGCGGGTGGAATTGAAGTGTCACTGACCATTTTTTTTTGATAACGATTGATGATGGGCAGCAGCATCATCATAGTGGACACATTACTGCGATCGCCAATCCGCTTGCCCAGCGTGGTGATTATGGGCGTTTACCTCCTAATGCGTCTATACGCATAGTTAATAGGAGAGGCCTACGTCCAGCAGTGGACTATCATAGGCTGATGACGTGAGATCAAGGGGGCTACCATGATTTCTTGAATGCGATTCAGTTTAGGTTTGGCTTATCAGTTTTTATTATCTAAATCGAATCAGCATGTGATTCTGATTCGAATGAGCCCAAGCACCTCCAGATCTAGAAGAATCAGGTTTTCAGGTTTTTTTTTCGGAAAACGCTCTTTAGCAGTTGACTAAACTGAAAATCATGTTATGAGTCTTTCCGGTGGATATTTTAAAAGTTAAGGGCTATGAGAGTTAATTTTCTTATTAAACCATTATTGTCATTTAAAGGCACTCCTTTCCTATTGTATTGTTTGATAAAAATCACAACTACACTCCTACCAGTGCTACAGTTCAGCTGAACACGCACTTTTTCTTTCCTGTGGTCGATGTTTAACAGCCTGTGGACAGGTAGTAATGATTTTTATCATACAACGCAATGAAAAAGGAGTACGTATTAATGAAGATAAGGCTTTCATAAGAAAATCAAGCTTTATTGGCCTTAACTTTTAGATTGTCCACCGGAAAGACTCCGAACACGGGTTTGCGTTTGACCCAGTTAGGCTGCGGCTCCATTGAGGCGGAGATGTGCAAAATTGGCCAATGAGACCGCATCACAATGTTTCGAATTTTGAATTTGAAGAATGTAATTGGTCAATTTTGCACATCTCCGCTCCTCTCCGCCTCAATGGAGCCGCAGCCTTATGCAATGGCACTGACATATCACGATTCAGATTAGTTCCTAAACTGAATTGCATTATCAACGTGGCAGCCCCCTTAATTTCCCACCTCGTCATTCATGTCATGAAGTATTTTATGCGAAACTTTTCGTGTCTAAGCCCTTCTAAGTTAGGGGATATCGATAATATGAGGTAAATTATATCTGATACTTATCTGCAATATGTAGGCCAAACTCGAAGATAAGACTCTGTTGGCTCGAAAAGGAAGGGAATGTTGAGTATGATTTTCTTTCGTTATCAGCTGTAACTTACTAGATTTTTGTTGATGCGCGGGCCAAGGGCCAAGTCTAGGAGTTATTTTTGTTTCATTTTCGACTTTTTCAGTTTTCAGTCAAGTCGATTCTTACAACGCCCACGGGAAGCTGGGGTGATGGCAAATTTATCTTGCTGCCGTCACTTGCGGTCAGCGAATTGATTGCTATCTATTACAATCAGGCAATAAAATTGGTCCGGTAGATTGACCGTAATTCCATAAAAAAGATGTTACTCTTTGTTATTTAATTGATATATCGAAGCACTGAAGTAGAAAAGACGAGTAAAGAGCCTCCTTACGTAACCATAAAATATTGCTGTCAATTTGTCTTAATTTCCATTACATTATTATAGCGATCGGCTTCTTGTAGGCATTGTTTTGTTCCATATTTTAGACCCACGTGCAAGAAACATTAATTATAAGTTCGATTATGAGTTATGATAGCTACTTAAGTAGGTAGGTAAATAGTAGAAGAGAAGAAAGTGATTGCATGTAAAGGCTGCTTCGAATACTGTTTCTCTTTTTCTTACCCACCAAATAAAAATGTAGGTAGTTTTCTATAACATTATGCTATGCATCGAATTAAATATCCTTTGTGCGCAATTCAAGGTATTTTTAAGGTAATACTTAAGTATTTTATTGAATCTTATTCATAAAGAAAAATAAAAGAACTTTTTTCAGGTAAAACCTCCATGGCACGGTCATTGAACGTCGTGAGGGTAATGGTATCGACTTAACAGTTGACCTTCAATTTGGATTCTCATTCCACAAAATTGCCTAAGTTTTTCTTTGTACAATACTTAGATTGAACTTTTTTCTGCTAATACTAAATTTGCTTTTAAATGACTGGTAGAGCAGCAGAATAGATATTAATGGAGAAGTAAGCTTTTGATACAAATTATTTTGTTACGCATTGTCAGCCTCCGTAGCCTAATTGGTGACTCTGCCTACGAAGCTGGAGGTTCCGAGTTCAAATCCCGGCGAGGACATTATTTGTGTATTTATTTATCACAAAATTTGTTCCTGTATATTTAAGTATCTATATGTATCTATCTGTTATACATATCGTCGCCTGGTACCCACATCACAAGCATTAATTGAGCTTACCGTGGGGCTAGGTTGATTTGTGTCCCAAGATATTTATTTAATTGAATGCTTTTCTATGTTGTCTACTTTTGCGTTTCGATGAAAATATTGGTTATTGCCTTTCTACCGTTATTATCAATACCTAACTTGAAACTATATACTTACACAAATACTTATATCCTAACCACTTAGAGTGTGCTGGCACAGACTTAGGGTATTTCGAGCGTCGCGCCTCGCCCGCTTAGCTCCGACGCAATTTTCACGACGACACTTGAAAGACGCTAAGTGTGCGCGGGCCATAACCAATCACCTCGCCGGATGGCCTGACTAATTCGCTGGGCGAAGAACATGAAAACCAGATGAGTGACTAAGAACCTGATACACTGGCAATGTTGTAGCCACATATTTCATCAGAAGTATAGCCCGCTTGGGAGCCCCTTTATGTAATTATGCGCTTAACTGTGTTTTATTGCTTCACCATCATGACGATTTTTTATTTGGATGTAATCTAATAGTGTCTTAAGGTCATGTTTAATGATCTCGTCATTCCGGAGCCAGCAATCATCGATGGCACGCCTCTCGAAGTTGTCAAAGAATATGTCTACCTTGGCCAGTTAATGCAGTTGGGTAGATACAACTTTGAAAAGGAAGCTAATAGGAGGATCCAGTTGGGTTGGGCAGCGTTTCGGAAGTTGCAACAGATATTCTCGTCGGATATACCTCAGAGCCTAAAGACGAAAGTTTTTGACCAGTGTGTCCTTCCTGTTATGACGTACGGATCCGAGACGTGGACACTGACTGTGGAGCTAATCCACAAGCTTAAAGTCGCGCAACGTGCTATGGAAAGAGCTAATATGCTTGGGGTTTCTCTAAAGGACAAAATTCGAAACGAAGTGATCCGCCAGATAACCAAGGTGACCGACATGGCTCTGAAAGTTAGTAGGTTGAAGTGGCAATGGGCTGGCCACATATGTCGCAGAACCGATAACCGCTGGAGCAAGCGTGTTCTGGAGTGGAGACCGCGTCTTGGTAAACGTAGCGTGGGACGCCCTCCGGCTAGATGGCAGGATGATTTGCATAAGGGGGCTGGCAGAAACTGGATGCATAAAGCAGCAGACCGAGCTCTGTGGCGTACCTTGGGGGAGGCCTATGTCCAGCAGTGGACTGCAACGGGCTGATGATGATGATGATGATAATAGTGTGGGGTATCGTTGAATAGGTCTCTTAAATAGAATAAGGGTCCCAATAAAACTTATTTTCTAAAGTAAATATTTTCGGAGATAACCTCTCCAGAATAAAAAAAATTGTCGTCCTGTAACTTTTGATCCGTGGGTCTAAAAATATGAAAAAATTATTAATGAAGTGGGCTTAAAGAATATATTAACATAAAAACTATTTTTCTCAAACTTGCTACGTAATGTTGATGTTACTTACTTTACTTACCTAAATGAAACCCGGAAATACTATGTATCCGGTGTCATGTGCTAAGATCATAGATATATGAAAGAGAGAGATTTGTAACGAAGCGAAATTGTAATGAGTCTCGGTGTCTCCGAGGTCGGGCCTTTGCCACACTGTGATTGGCTAAAGCGCTACCATATGATGCGGCACTAGAGAGGAGGCTACGTCGATAAATTATTATCCATAGATATTTGATAAGGCCGGAATATTAAGAAAAACATTAAAATCGATCTATCATTTAATAAGAAATAAATACAGATTAAAATATCGCATTGGACGATGTATCTAATCTTTATAAACATTATGTTATCCGTCGCGCCCCTGTTAGCGCGAAAATACCGGCCGTCCTAGAGCCCAACGGTCTGGCCAGGGACGACGGCAAGAGGCCTGACGGAATGACGCTGGTGCCCTGGAGCATGGGCCGGCCCCTAGTTTGGGACGCCACCTGCGTTGACACTCTGGCGCCGTCCCATGTTTCGGTCACCGGCGTTGCTGCTGGCGCCGTGGCATCATTAGCCGAAAGTCTCAAGCGCCGCAAATATGCTGATTTAGGAACCAGCTACATATTTGCGGCGTTTGGTGTGGAGACCTTGGGGCCATGGGGGCCAAGTGCACATGGACTTTTTAAAGATCTAGCAGCTCGCCTAAGAGAGACCTCAGGCGACCAGAGGGCTGGCCAGTACCTTGCACATCGTTTAAGTATAGCTATACAACGGGGGAATGCGGCCAGCCTTCTGGGTACCTTGCCCACTGACGGCGATTTAGGCCAATTTTTTTATTTATAGGTAGTTAAGTTAAGTCCTTATATTGTTTGTTTTCATTTTATGTAGTTTAATAATAAATTAGAAAACTTTTTGCTTATTTTCGTGTCGGATCTTGTTTGTAAATAATAAACTACAGAATGTCAATTATAAACATATATTTGAATATGAACAAAGCAATTTATTAACGACATTATCTTAATTGTGGCTGGGAATCACTTGAACAAATAATTATTTACACGATTGTACCCTTAATAAATATAATGTTATCAGCCGTTTCCGCGATGGTCGCATATTGAAATAAAACAATTTCAACCTTTGACAACGGTTATTGTAAAAGGCTCAAAATAATATAATACGCGACATAATCTATATATATTGTTTTACCTTTGTGAAGATAAGATATTGATACAAAGGTCAAAATATGAAAGAAAAATTGAATATAATCAAATACACCAACAATTTATCGACCCTATTTGTCATCGGCACGGTCAGTCGTACCTCTAGTTCGCGGCCTGCTCGCAGCGGCCGTACCAAGAAATGACAGGACGGTTGTGAATATCGCTAGCAATTGGATACATTGCACGGTCACTTACCAAATTGCAACTTCCTTGCTATTCTAAGCCGTCAATGTAAAACACACATACAATTTGTCACTGAATAGTTCAACCAATTGGTACGCCCAAGTAAAATCATTATGACATTTATGTCAGCGGTTTGTTGTTATATATTATTTGTAAAAATACGTGGTTTTGTCAACTAATAACTAAAAAAATCAATACTTTCATGTGGTACGTGACTCAATAGTCCTTGAAATGTTTATTCACACTCCTATTTTTACAAGAAATAACGGCACTATACGGCATTTTGCGGATATGTCCGCGCTCATCCTGCAGTCGCGGGTAAGTTGCGACTGGCCCATAGGGCGCGTATCTGTCACACTATAAAGGCCTATCGGCCATAACGCTGCGACATGTTCCATGCCACCGTTAGCTATCTATACTGATCTGTGGCTAAGATGATATGTAAAGAGATTTCATAATATATTTATTTCACACTTAAGACTGCAAACAAACTGTCTTTTATTTTGAAACGTCAAATTGTGACACTAGGTCTTGACATTCAGCCACAGAAAAAAAAAAACCTAAGACGAATATCTATACCACCAGGTAAAATGATACCTCAAACAGATTAAAAAAAAAAGTTCGGCGCGAATGTTTTTTTTTATGTTTTACGATACTGTACAATTGGTTTATACTTTATTTACAAATTAAATAGTATGGTTCGGCGAAATCAGTTCGTTTAATTTCATGGCAAGTTTGAGAAAAGCACTATACAAATCTCGGCGAGAAACAGGGTTACAGGCCGCGTATCCCTATCTGGCCTCAGTTCCTTCGGCCAGATACTTGGCCTGTAACCCTTCGTTTCCCGTCCTCTATAGTAATGTACTATGAACATAATCGACCCAGCCATTTTCGGATAACTACGGAACCTTACACTGAGCAAGAGCATGAGCTGTTGTGTTGTTGGCCGGTTTTTACCGTTTATCATGCTACGCGTCACTTTTGCACTTGCATAAACAAAACGTGACGGCAACTACGACAAAATGATCCTGGCATATTTCCCATAAGCAGTAGTGTTCGGCGTGTAATCGGTATTTTTTTGCGCCGAACTAACGGAAAAAAGTGATACCTAGCTATTATGTTTTTTTAAGCTATAGTCACATTTCAGTACTTACAGACAAAATTATGCGAACAGACAACAATTGAATTGCAATCACTGAATTACATTTTTTAGCAAACTTATTAGTAAAGTTATTTAGCTCTATCGATTTAAAACAACTTTAGCATGATTATACATATACAAGTTATCATCTAGGTATGTAGTATATTTGATAATTTAAGTAGAATTAAAAATACCATAATTAAAAAGCAATTCCTCATTATATTAATTATTATCTTAAAGTCTGCTGCAAAATTCGTATTTATTCAAAGTACGCAATTAAATTAGTAAGTCAAAGTCAAAGCAAATTGCACACCGGAATACATTTAAAATGAGCATGAATCCTGCAAGTACCTACTTGCATTTACTAAACGCGAGACACATTTTAGACAATTTTTTAAAATTCTTCCGTAAAAAAGCTTTGTCTCGCCTTTGCAAGGAACCAAAATATTTTATAAATGTGCGTTTAATTAAAATGTGCCTAAGGTAATTTATCATGACGTAACCCGTTTGTTGTTTATGTTTCATGAAAGGTATTGTGTTGCCTTTAAATAAACACATACATTTGTCATTATTAGAGGCCGCACTCAAGATATTTTAATCACTTTTCGCCATATTATGGAAAGCTTTTGGGCTTATTTTGTGCCATGTCACAAAATGTTGGCATCGTTTTCTTTCACTAACGGCACGCTCGCCACTGTCATACAGTTATATGTTTCCAATTTGTATTGTTATTATATAGGTACTTTCTTCTTTAATTTCATTATACGACATTGTCATGTAAGAACATTTTCTAAAACTTGCAATGAAATGAAATAAAACTATGAAAACGGATAAACTCGCGTATATTAACTAATTTTAACTTCATTCCGACGTTTCGAACACTTTACAGGGTTCGTGGTCTGCGGATGACTGACAATGGAGGAAATTTGATAGATCTACCTCCATCAAAATAAGAAAGATAAGTGCAAAACTACCCACCAAAGAAAAATTACTAAACCACAGACAATAAATTTTAAGGGTGGATGTACATACAAAATTTGCAAATTAAGCTAGTTATTCATTACAAATATTTTCAGAATGAAGACAAGAGACAATAGTTATTTGTTGTACAAGGGAGGAAAGTGGTTGTTTAATCATCGTGCCAATATTGAGACCCGAGCTAGCGAGAGATTCCATAGTTGAACCACGAGCGAAGCGAGTGGTTTAAAAATGGAATCTCGAGCGTTGCGAGGGTTACAAGGCACGATAATTAAACAAACTTTGCTCCCATGTGCAACACAACATTTTTCCCCACACTAAAGCGAGGAAGCAGCTACGAACGTGTGAAAAACAATCAATGCAACAAATCAGTCTTTATTAAATAACGTAGAGTAGTTCTCGTACTACCTATAATAACAAAATATATTTTTTAGTATTTAACTACAGCAACATACTATAATATCGATATAATAGTTATGAGATCAATTAATATTGAAACTTGTATAAATTGTAATTTTTTTCTTTTATTTTAGCCTTTTAAGTTTAACGTAATTTGGTAAATGACTAGGTCTATGTGACTAGATTTTTTTTTATAATTACAATGAAACCTACCTACATTCATTAAATTGTCGAACTTTCTATGATGTTTAAGTATAAAATCTGTATCCGACAGCTAAAACATAAATCATTTTAAAAAATGGGTGAAACTTAAATTGCCTACTTTTTGATAAGATATTACATAGGAAACTTTCCTTACAAAACTGTACATTTGAGTATTTTTTTATAAGTTGGCAACATTGACGTACAAGACGTCAGTGTAGCGGGTTGCGTTCTGAATGTAAAAGTATACTATCTGGTTTTTGTCCAATATGATAAGATTTTGCGATAGGTTTTTATGAAATACTAAAAATCTAATTTATTATCTTGAATAAATGAAATAATCTGGTGTATGATAAAATTTTCATGGTGTCCCTCAAAAAATAATCAGCGAATCATAGCTATACCAGCGTTTGACGTTCCATGGTTTTGAACATTTCACGGTTCATCTGTCAATTTACTTTCTTCACAAGTGATTAAAATGCAACTTCCCTCACTGAAATTAGTGAGGGAAGTAGGTGTTTCTGAGCTAGTGTGGGGAAAAATAAATAATCTACGCCGGTTCTATCTCTACGCCACTGCCTGAGAAGTATTTCCTTCCTTTGTATGATTGTATTGTTAGGAAGGTATCCCGAAATTGGGACCGGCAAGAAACTCAGCGGGACAACTCTTTTCAAAAAACATTTGTAGTACATCTTAAGATCATCATGCATTAAACCGAAACATACAATTTTGATTAATAAGGAAATTTAAAATAATTTTGAAAAAATGTTGCCAGTACTAAAAAGGGGGGTAATGGTCACCACCGCCAAATACATCAGCCTCACGGTTTATGTCTAGACTGTTCCTTTATCAGATGAACAACTGGATCCCAAGCTGGTGGTAGAGAAAAGCTTCTTTTCATTCTATTAAAGTTTGGATAATTCATTATCTCAATAGCCTCACGCAACATTCTAGGAATGTTTCTCTTCTCCTTTACGAGAACCAAGGGCTTGTCAAACTTAATAGAATGATTTGGTCCATCACTGACATGCTCCCAAACCGCAGACTGTTGTCGACGGTGCTTGACATCGGCTATGTGTTCCTTCACCCTAGTAGTGATATTCCTCTTTGTCTGCCCAACATATGAAAGCCCACATTCACAGTCCAGCTTATACACTCCTGCATTCAGTAAGAGGGTGCTATACTTAACAGGCCTCAGAAACGTTTTCATAGTTTTATTTCATGAGTAATCCTCGCGGTAACCGAAGAAAATATTTTGCAATGAAATGTTGGCATTACCTACGTACATCAAATTAAACCCGGAAGTACCATATCTGGTTCGATGATTGAACTTGACATGTTATTGTAAAGGCATTTCATTTACCGGAAGGAATCTGCTTTAAAAACTTAAATACCGGAAGTAACTTGTAAAGTGACAGCTCAGAACATCTTGGCATTTCACCGTAAAAAAAATAACTAATGTCAATGTCACCGGGTAAAAGATTAACTCAAAAAGTAAAAAAAATTGAGGTATAATTCGTTTTATTGATTATTTTGTAGATTTTGTTTCTTTGACTTATTTGTTTGTGTACTGCGAAAATCACGGAAATCAGATATATCTACTTGGCCTGTAACCCTTCGTTTCCCGTCCTCTATTTATAGTAATGCACTATTTCCTTAGAATTTCGTTATTTGTTTTTTTTTTCCTTACCGCTCTGACAGCGATACGTGATCAATGCTGCATCTTCTAATTTAAACGTTCACTGAGCTACGGTTATAGAAAAACTATACGGGTTAAGTTGCAGAGATTTTAGCTACGGGATCCTAAAAACTCAAAACACCGGAGGCAGGTTAAATCTAATACGGATATGAGACGTGGATGCGACAGGAATGTAAACAGATAGACCAAAAACGTAAACAGACTAAAATTGAGGCTCGGTCCATTCGAACAGAATACCGTGCGCTAGTAGAAAACGAAGAAAATGTAAACAAATATGGCTAACTTTCATTAGCATTTTTTGTCTTTGATAAATATCGTGAAACACGTTTGTTGATTTATTTTAACGTTAATAGTAATAAACAGATCCCGTAATTTTCAGGCAAATGACATCAATTTGACGTCACTGCAATAGGAGATTTTTAAATAATTGATAATCATTAATCGTCAATCTTTTTTTTTTTTTTCTTATGTGTTTTTTTATGATGGCAAAAGAACAGACGAATCGCCTGATGGAAAGCGATTAACGTCGCCCTTGGACACCCGCAACACCAGAGGCGTCGCAAATGCGTTGCCGGCCTTTAAGGTGGGAGTACGCTCTTTTCTTGAAGGTTTGAAGGTCGTATCGGTCCGGAAACACCGCTTGTGACAGTTCGTTCCAAAGTTTAGCTGTGCGAGGCAGGAAGTTACGAGAAAAGCGCACAGTTGAGGACCGCCAACCATCTAAATGGTGAGAATGAAAACAATTTGTCGCGTAGGGCGGTGGCGGAAAGAAGCGGCAGGTATTAATCCGAACAACATTTTGTCATTGACAATTTTATTGCAATTACTTGAATGCAAGGAGCACAGCAAATGTGGAGATGGATCGGTCATACCCTTCGATTAGGAGCAACGAACAATGCCAGTAATTTGAGTGGAGACCTCAAGGAAGAAAGATAGCTCGTTCAAGAGGAAGCCTTTTACACACATTGACCAGAACCGTGAAGCGGAGCCAAGAATGTTGCTTAAGATAGAATGGCGTGAAGGGATCGTGGACGCTCTATGCACCTCAAATTCTCGGTGTCTTGTTTCTGTTGAAATGTGTAATTTGAAAAATATATTGGTATTGTGATATATAATACATCTATCACCACCCCAACTCCTCCTGCGGGTGTCGTAAGAGTCGACTAAGGGATTGAAGTGTCACTGAATATTTTTTCCAGAAATGATGGGCAGCATCATCATCACACACACTAATACGATCGCCAGTCCGTTTGCCCAGCGTGGCGATTATACGCATAGTTAATAGGAGAGGCCTCTAAAACATATTTTGCAATGTACTGAGAGAGGTTGATGTGAAGTAGGGCGGGCGGTCTGTAAATAAATTGTGTTACCTACATGTGTTAGTAAATTATTTGATTTGTGGTATGATAATGTTTCTTATATCGGGTAGTTCTTGTAGTGTTTTTATGAGCTTCAATTCGTTTATGTTTTAGAATCCTTTACGCTCCAGTAAAATCATATACTACGTAGGTATATTATATTTTCATTCCTATACAGTCATATTGCCGGCCTATAAATAGACCTAAGTACGCCAAAAGAAAACTTCCTAAAGGTATATCGGAAATTAATACATTTCATCGCAAGCGGTTGCAAAATGTCGTTTTCTCGGGTATCTTGGGCCTGGTAACTTTGTATTCGGAACACGAGCGACCTTTTCTTGTTAAGGCTGTTGATGTATCCCTGGAGGACGATGACAATGCCCGTTGAAAGTTTTGGTAAAAAGATTAAAGGACCGTATCGACAAAACTTTATTTTTATTTTTTTTTATTCCTCGTGTACAGGGAATGGACACAGTCAATGTCAGAAATTAAATTAGTAAAACCAATTTTTTAACCATATTAGTAACCATATTTTTTAATTCAACTAAGCAAGTTCTCAACATTTTAAAACATTACACATTCGTTTTTTCAATGTTTTTCAGTAGTAGAATAATAATATTATACGATTAGAAATGAAAACCTCTTGAAAAGGTGACTTTATGCACATCCAATCCAACCTAAAGGAACTCAATATGAGATGTATGTATTTTGAGTGTTGAATTAATACAATGCAGTTTATTTACACCATGTGAATGACGAGGCAGTTGACGGTTGAGGCGTGTCCCATTCACTTAATTAATTTGATTAGTTAGCACTCAGATCGAGTGAATCATTTCAGGCTATAACTCAGCAGCATATAATCAGAACAATTTAATTATTGTGTTAATTCATTATCATAGATTAATTTAATTTTGTGAAGAAAACTTCTATTGTAATATTTTTCAATGAATTTTAGTTAAAAGCTGTTTCATGTAAATATGATTAATTTTGAAACGCTTTTAGTAAATTGGAGAACCTTCGATGAGTTTTGCGAATGCAAAAGCTCTTTTCATTACAAAATTCGTCAAAAGACTCATTTATATTCAAGAATTAATGGATGCAGCTCAGCAGCAGTCATTAAACGTTTATCAAAATTATTAAATTTTATCAAAATTATCTATAAATTAGAAGAGTTTTAAACTACGTCCCGATTGCGTTGCTGAAATAGAACTAACCGGTCCGTCCGCCGCATGTCTCCGAAGTACTCCGAAGAGATGCCAACGTATTGACCCACAATGATAAGGAGCTGTTAGGCTGAGGTTGGATATGTAATGTTTTTATTTTATTTTAATTAATAAAGCATACATTGTGTACTGAAATAAGTATGTAGGTGCCCACTGTGTGTTACAAAATATTTAAAAAATAGGTACCTATACTGTTCGAACTCTGAACTTTTCCGTTATAATCGATAGGGTCCACAAAAACACATGTCCAGTGCCTAAAAAAAAACAGGGCAAATTCATACTTTATTCTGTTAAAAGTAAGGTGGTTTTTCTTTCTGTAATTTGAATTGACTAGACATGTTCTTTCCGTGGACCCTTCAAATAGAGATCATATGATCCTGTATCCTACCGTGTCAAATTTGAATATAGAGGTTCGTCCGTGAGCTTAAAATTCTCAATATATGCTTTACCTAGAGTAGGAAAGTGATGGGAAGTAAGAAAGCAAACCCTGGGAATGGCCGGGATAACGCTAGGTTGAAGAAGAACAAGAAGATATGCTGTATACATACAGGATGTAATCGATAAGTGTTTACAGGCCATAATTCCGTAAATATGAGAGATATCAGAAAACTTTTAACTGATATCGAAAGTACGTTACGCAACAAGTAAAATAACACTAATAACTTTTTTTTTTTTATAAAATCAGAAATATCCCAAATTATATTAACCGTTTACTCAAAGACTTAGTTTAATACGACCGAGGCATTTCACCGTTATCAAATGATTCATGATTTATCTTATGTTATTTTATTGCAATGTATTCGTACAAATAACGAATCTGTTGAAAAATTTCTCAGGCATTCTAAACTTCTGTAACTCCCGAAAACTTTTGCTGATGACATGAAGGTTTACCTAAAGATAAAATCCAATGATGATACCAAATTGTTACAATCAGATTTAAGCCGTCTTGAAGCGTACTGCCATTCTAATAAATTAGATCTAAATCCCTCTAAATGTTTTACAATGACCTTTTCAGGCCAACGAAAATTGGTTCATTCCGCATAACTATTGAAAGGTCAACCCCTTCAGAAAGTTCCATTCATGAAAGACTTGGGTGTTGTACATGATTCCAAGCTACTTTTTTCTGATATCTCTCATATTTACGGAATTATAGCCTGTAAACACTTATTGAGCCGTGTGGTGACGGCAGTAAGAATACATTTGTCACCACCCCAACTCCTCCTGCGGGTGTCGTAAGAGTCGACTACGGGATTGAAGTGTCACTGACCACTATTTGATAAAAGATTGATGATGGGCAGCAGCGTCATCATAGTGGACACATTACTGCGATCACCAATCCGCTTGCCCAGCGTGGCGATTATGGGCATTTACCATTATGGGCGTTTATACGCATAGTTAATAGGAGAGGCCTACGTCCAGCAGCAGTGGACTATCATAGGCTGATGATGATGAAACACTTATCGATTACACCCTGTGTAGGGCGTCCCATGACTATGTGCCATGTCCCATGACTATGTGCTATGTCCCATAATCTTGGGACACCCGGTATAGTTGCTTATTACATAGTGATTAAAAAAAACTCATGAAAGCTACTTTCTACTTTAAGTAACTATATTCTGAAAGGTGTCCAATGGATGCGGACAGCTCACGACCGATCTTTGTGGAACTCTCTGGGGAGGCCTATGTCCAGCCGTGGACGTCGGTTGGCTGATGATGATGATGATGATGATGATTCTGAAATTAAAACCATGGATTTAATTTCTAGTGACATCAATGGATGCGTTAAATGCGCATCATTAGACAACATAACACCTGACTCAAACCACTCTGGTACTGAAATAGCTAAATATAGCAACATTCAGACGCCCCATAAAGTTTCGTCGTTAAATAAGCAAAATGTTTCAGAAAATCGTTAAAATGAAAGCTATCAATAGATAAATACTGGTAATGTGTATTTGATGCAAAAAGAGGATAAGATGAAACCGATTGGCTTGCTCCATTGATGTAAATAAATACTAGTAGGCTATTTTTGCTTTTTGAAAACCATGCGTAGATGTTGATGATAAGTACCTTGTGGTACTTATAGTAATTAATGTATCTTAAAATATTCTTACTTGATGGTGTAACGCCAACACACTACGCAATTATATTCTAGAAAAATATGTCCATGATTTTTTGTTTTTCTTTAGGCTACATCAAATATGTATACTTTTTCATGCGTATTGCTTATGACAGGCTGGTATACGATTATAAGAGCCATCAAAGGCGTGGTTTCGGAGATCGGGTGTATAGACAAAATGCCAATGCCAATGCTAGCACTTAGTCGCGAACGAAACGTATCTGTCTTTGTCGCACTAACACGAAATAGTGACAGAAAGGGAAAACTACGCTATGCGCTGAGCGCTCAAAATAGGCCCCTTAGGAGGTTTTTGGCATAATGCGCATCTGCAAGGTACTATAATTACTAAGAATGAGTACTTCTGAAACTTGAACTTTTTAAAGAAATCCTGACCTTATTCTGCGTCCCGAAATTTCACTGGCAGGGGGAATAAATACATTTTAATATCTAGGGACATCTTACACAAATCAACTTGGTACCACGGTAAGCTCAATTAAGTCTTGTGATGTAGGTACCAAGGGACGATATACCTAATAGATAGATATATATAGATAATTAAGAACAGACTGTCATGACCAAGGAACAATTATTTGTGATAAATAACAAATTTTGTCCTCGCCAGGACTCGAACCCGGAATCTCCAGCTTCGTAGGCAAGGTCACTACCAAAAAGGCTACGGAAACTGACAATGCACTTATTTTTGGCCACCCTGTACCCCTGTGCCTATAGCTATCAATGGCATCAGGGTTCAGGGATATGATGACTTCTGTTAAATTTACATCTTCGCTTAAAAACTGAAACATCGCATAATTTACTATTGGAGTTTGGAGTACCTACTTTAAATTAATCACACCCAAAAGTAATCACCCATATTACGTGGAATTCTCATGAATGCATATAATTAAAGTGGTTGAAAAGGAAAATGATTGCATATAAATATACACTCCCGGGCAATAAATAAAGGTCAAGTGATTTTTTTCATGCAAAATGCTGGAAACATGCTGATTACAAATATTTATTTTTATATTTATAGTAATAGTGGACCCTTTTTAATATCAGATAGTATTGGAAAGAGGGTTTTCTCGAAAATGTATGCCACGCCACTAGTTGGCGCCACTTAGCCATAAGGTCCTGCTAAGAAACACAATAATCGTGTTTCCTAATTATTATCTAGCCCCAAAGCCCAGGTGAACGTCATTTCAGAAAACCTTAATTTTTCACCCATTCTAAGAAACACGAAACTTTACCGTTACCTGACTCCGTGGATATTATACGTACCATACATTTTTGGTGTTTTTGAAACGTTCTACTTTTGGGTCTTTACAAACCAATATAAAGAGAATTTTAATGTTATTTTTATTAAACCACCTGGTTTAAGAAAAAAATATCTGTAGGTACTATAAATATTAAAAATATATCAAATTAGCATGTTTGCATTATTTTCACATGATCGTATTCATGGATCGAGAGTGTAATATAATGGTAGTTATTCCTTGTTTCCTTGCAATTATCTTTAATTTTCGGTTGGAACGTTCGATTTAATTCGAACTGCTTACCTGTTTTCATTAAATGTAATAATTTTAAGCTCAATCAAGTTTATTAAATTTAATATGGCTGGAATCAGGGATAAAATAAAAAAATGCTTTTTGAAACTTAATTTAACCTTAAAAACAATTAGTCAAGTTAGGTAAAAACACTATAAAAAAGATTTAAAAGTTCATCGATAAACATTCGACATCATACTTTTATAGTTGTACAGTATACAACTTCGATAAAAACTATTCATTAAAATGATAAATATATATAATAAATTAAATAAAAAGAAATTACAATTAAAAAAAAATTGTCAGCCTCCGTAGCCTAGTTGGTAGTGACCCTGCCTACGAAGCTGGAGGTTCCGGGTTCGAATCCCGGCGAGGGCATTATTTGTGTATATATTTATCACATATATTTGTTCCTTGGTCATGGCTGTCTATGTATTTAAGTATCTATATGTATATATCTATTATATATATCGTCGCTTGGTACCCACATCACAAGCCTTAATTGAGCTTACCGTGAGACTAGGTTGATTTGTGTAAGATGTCCCAAGATATTTATTTATTTAAAAAATCTCTCATAAACCGCTGCCAACGGGCAGTGTGCCCAGCAGGCTGGCCGCATTACCACGTTGTATGGCAACAAAATAGGGGACAATCCATGGGGCATTTTTTCCCCATTGGGATCGAAAGAGTTCGTGATTTTGAGTAAAAATAACCCAAAATTTACCCGTAAATTAAAAATTATGAAATTTGACAAAATAAAAAAAAAAGCTCTTCTATTCACTGCACGTGGACGCTAACGAAAGCTCACGCAGTGATTATTAAACACAATGGAACAAATAGCACGTACAACCTACGGTGTCTGGAGTAACTAAAGGAAAAAAAATACGAAGTAGAAATGGAATCCAGAAGCATTTAGAGAAATAGGTATTTGAATAAAAGATTACACATGAAAAAAAACTATGAAAACGGATAAAGTCGCGTATATTAACTAACTTTAACCTTCATGCCGACATTTCGAACACTTTACAGGGTTCGTGGTCTGCGGACCGGTGCGAGTTTATCCGTTTTCATAGTTTTATTTCATGTATATCCTCGCGGTAACCGAAGAAAATATTAAAAGATTACAGTCGCTATGAACGGTTTACGGTTCCGATACACCTAAAAAGTGACAATTACAGCTACGTATAGGTTACGATTTGATTGCACAGGGCTATAGACCGGGGAACCTAGTTTCATTCCTTAATTTTAGTTATGTCCATCGAAAAGACGATAACCTAAATCTGAAAATTACCCACCAAGTGGGAAATGTTAAAAATAGATTTTATTTGTAGAAAACAAAGAGAAGGCTTAATTAAAGAGCGCCTAAATACTTATATTGGATTTCGTACCGATTTCTTTCGGACTCAGTTATTCAATTTGTTTCTGATTATTTTTATCAGCGAATGACGTCAAAAGGCAATACGATTGAATATTGACTAATTAAATTTCCTTCGTTTGAACTTTATTGCTCCATAATTTGATGGTGCCAATAAATCAATCATTTATTAAGTATTTCTTACATATAGAAATGTTTGATCGGGGAAATAGAAATCGAATACCTTTAATGGAATTATGACAATGATCAAACAAATGTTGAAAACAATTTCGACAAGAATTCAGATTGAATTTTAGGGCAGTAATCATAGATTATTTTAGTAATGTATCTACTTTCTTAAAATAAACGAGTATAAAAAATCTAAACGGTGCCGACATGAATATAATTAAATAATAACCTTATCGCCTTGATAAAACGTACTCTGAACAGCTACTCACTTGCTACTTATGTCATAATTATTATACAAACAGAACCTCAATTTTCGCGTTAAGGTGCGGTTAAACTAAAAGAGCATTCGCTGTTCTAACCTCCCACTCTACGAAATTCGATCGGTACACAAAACTTGATTGGTTGATTTCTTAGAACGGGCGCTAGAACAGCGAATGCTCTTTTGGTTTAAACGCACCTTTACATAATCACCGAACAGAAAAATATTTAAAACCGACTTGAACCGATTTTTCGGACTGGGACCAATTCGCGGTTACGATAAAAAAAATTGAATATTGGTTCACGATTCTCGATAATATTGAGTAATTTGTGGACGAAAAATAATTGAGATCCTACTCTTTTTTTAAGTCGGTTAAAAATTAAGCTGAACATTCTAACAGTCAATTGCCAAACAAAGACGACAAATGTTACCAACAAAAAAATCTGTCGAATTGAGACATTTGAGACCCTTTTACTTTTCTTAAGTCAGTTAAAAAGTGACGAAAAAAGAATAGGCGAAAACAAGAAAAGCCTACGAATGTAAACACTTGGCAAAACTGAAAAGTGACCCAAGATGAAAACGTACGTCAAATGTTCAAGAATGTCGTGTATATCTCAAATATTTCCATACATATAAGAACATGAAGCCATATAGAGCGTCAAGCAAACGTGCATATTCATGACGATTTGCGTGCGTCACAACGTGCACAATCTTGAACAATTACGTGCGCGACAATGTGCACAATCTTGACAGTTTGCGTGCGTCATAACGTGCAGCTGGTAAGAGCCTTAATCAATGTGAGCAACACATAAAGGTACCTACATTTAGTTCAAATAAGCATTCGTTGATTCTATCCCCCACTCTACGAAATCAACGAATTTCGACGAATCACGTTTTGTGTAATGAACGAATTTCGTAGAGTGGGGAATAGAATGAGCGAATGCTCGTTTGGTCTAAATGCACCTTTAATGACACGCTTTTTGATCAACCATTGAACACTGCGATACTTACTCTTCCTAGGCTAGCAGCACTACAGCGTTACCTACCATATTATACTCGTATACTTTGAAAAAAAAAACATACAGTCTAATTGAGAACTTCCTCCTATCTTTGAACTTGGTTAAAAATTACCTCCGATACTTCAAGTACTGCATTGCACTTCTATTCTCGGATAATATCGGGCTTGTGTCGACATCAAAATCTTTCAGATGCGCGAGTTTTTCGGGTTACACCCACGTGGTCTATTTTATTATGGGCATTTCTCCGAGCGTTTCAACCGGCGTGACTTCGGTGGCAGCCTTATCACACGAATCCCGAGCGATCACGCCGGAGAGGGACGCTCCAGGCCTTCAGCCCTACGGGGATCTCGGCTTTTGCCCTTCGCAATTTGTCGAAACGAATCGTCGGGCCTACAAATTTTCAGAAAATATGTGGCCTAACTTGACTGTAGCACTGGAGAGTCACGAATAATATATAATAAAGCAATTCAAACTTATAATTGGATTTCAGTGTACTAGCAACGAATTTATAAGTACCTACAGCCGGTATTCGTAACCTGTAGGTATTAAAAATACTAGACAGATTTACGCTGATTTCTGTGGTGTTACACAGAAGCGTAAGTCTGTGAGCTTATATTCTTACTTAGTACGCTCATGCCCTTATTCATAAACGTCTGCTAACTTAACAAGCCGCTAAGTATTGTTTATCCCTTTTGCTCTCATGGACACATTATTAAGACCAAAAGGGACAAACAATTATTAGCGGCTTGTTAAGTTAGCAGACGTTTATGAATAAGGGGGTACGACTACATTATGTGTGCGCTGTGCACGTGCCGGTGAGTTGTGTACAGATGCAGTGCAAAAACTTTTTCCTTCGGCTTTTCACGGAAATTTCCGAATCCATATGTCTGTCAAAGTCAACTTCAATATGCATGCAATGCACTGAAGGTAGTTGAGATGGATAGGTTAATTCTGACGTTTCCATGAAAACACGAAGGAAAATGATTTTGCACTACATCTGTAGCACACACTACTAATTTTAAGGATATCGGATCCATTTCAGGTTTAGGTTTAACCTTTTGGACGCCAACGACTGATATATTGGCACCGCCGGATTAACGCCAAACACCGATATATACTCGTAAGTCATGGTCTACATAGCATTATAAACCGCCACGCATATGCGTAAAGTTCAAATTCGGTTTTGACATTTTATTGACGTGGCGTCTCAATGACAGTTTTAGGGTTCCGTAGGCAAAATGGCAAAAACGGAACCCTTATAGTTTCGTCATGTCCGTCTGTTCGCAGCATAGCTCAGTAGAAATCTGCAATTTGGTACAGGTATAGATATTAATCATGCCAACAAAGCGGTTCAATAAAACTAGTTTTTTTTTTCTGGATCTCCCTACGTGGTGAAGTGGAGATATTTTTTTTATTCATTTTGCTGTATCCTAGCGTGGTATCACTGAATAGGTCTCTTAAAAATAATAAGGGTCTTGAAAAAAAGTTTTTTTCTAAAGTCAATATTTTTGAAGATAATCGCTCCTCGTGTCCTCCCTGTCTAACTTTTGATCCGTAGGTCCAAAAAATATGAAAAAAATCATGAGTAATGGGCTTATAGTAATACTTCAAAATAAAACTATTTCGAACATAATCGGCCCAGCCGTTTTTAAATAACTACGGAACCCTACACTAAGCATGGCCCGACATGCTCTTAGCCGGTTTTATTGTTATATGACGTGGCTTTAAAAAGGTTAA
Organism: Thaumatotibia leucotreta; assembly: GCA_025490895.1. NCBI lineage: Eukaryota > Metazoa > Arthropoda > Insecta > Lepidoptera > Tortricidae > Thaumatotibia > Thaumatotibia leucotreta. Next base: position 19,625 of record JALPQI010007673.1, on the reverse strand, counting down.
AGAACTTCATTCTCATAAAAAATACATAATTCACTTACATGAGAAAGTATACAAATTAAAACATTTAATTATAGACCACATCTATTAGATACCTAGTGGAAGACAAGCGTGATTAGAATAATGTGACGATTTTGTATGAGTACCTAAACGGTCTGATAATTTATAAAATACGCTGATAGAGCAAAAGTTTACTGAGAGGTATATTTTGGTTATAATATTGCCCTAGTTCGGACTCATAAACATCTTGTTTTCTTCGCGGTGATCACGAAGCATTATAACGTTTGCGATGATCATGGTTTGCGATCTTCATTGGATAACAAACGCACGGTATGTTAGGTATCCTTTCTTATTTTATCATCATTGGTAGACGTCAGTTATTGGAGAAGGATCCATGAACACTGCAAATATATTAATTAATTGAAAACGGAATAGTGACGGGCTCTCTCGTCGAATCTCATTTGGATCACGATTTAAAAACACTCGAACAATACATAAGTACAGTTTTAGGAATTGCATCGGTAGACAGTCCCATATTACCTACCTAGTGAAGTGACGTAGTGAGTGTTGTCCAGAAAGCCTAGCAGACCCTTGATGTTGCCGACGACTTCTGGGAGAGACCTCGGGGATCCGAGGTGTTGTGCCCGGTATTCTGCCACCCCTAGACATACGAGAATGACGTGGGTGGCTGTCTCTTCCTCTTCCAAGCAGGCTCTGCATAGGGGGCTGTCTGTAACACCTATAGTTGTGATATAATTATTTGAAGACCTGTGTCATTAGATTTAAATTTTAAAAACATAAATATAAATGCAACAAATATGTGATAAAAATGTTCCAAATAATATTTTAGTAATATAACATTTTTCTTATTGTATAACCAACTTTCCGAAAAAAGTGACAATGAGGGTAGTTCTCTCCCTTCGCTGCCCCCGCCAGCGCTGCCCGCGGCCAGTACCCGCTCTAGCAGAGCGCGAGCCCGCAGTACACGTCGGGCTTTGGTCGCGGGTAGTTCATGATGAGGATCCTAAATGGATCGAAACATGCCGAGCAATTATCGACTAAAATTACGTGAGTAACCCGTTTCATAAATATTTAAATACATACAGTACAGTCTCGTCCAGAAATATGCTTGAATCAAAATTAGTTACTCAAAAGTATGCCCCAGTGCATCTCATTCCAGTGTATAAGATTGTTCTGCCATATTTTCGAGTTGATTCCTTCCAAAGATTATTTGCACGAGAAAACAATTTTTTGTGATATTATTATTTATATTTATAACACAACTTCTCATTACATTATAAACACACAAAAATAAACTTACTAACTAATAGAGAACTAATAGTCATCGCCTTGCTCCTTATCGCTTCCGGTGCAAAAGTGCCCATAACACAATTTTGCACTTGTCTGTACATTGATGAAATTTTAATATGTATGAATCAAGCCCTGCAAATATCGTTGAACTAAATTCCTCGGTGGTTTTAAATACGCGTAGTTAGTACCCGGACGAGTAATTATATGGTCGTCAAGCGGTAAGTTCTCGAACTTTCTCTCCTAGTGTCACGCACTTTGAAAGGTCAACAACATGCCTGGGCCATTGTCAGATTTAGGTTATCGTCTTTTATACGGCATACTTAAAGGTAGTGAATTCATGTATTAATTTATCCCAAAACTATCAGGTATAGTTTGAGAAATATAAATTGAATGTTTATTTTACTATAATGTAGGTAGAAAGTTACCAATTATATATTTCACGAACTACCTATACAACTGTTCAAGTTTTAACTTTATGTAATAATAGTAGTTTATGCAACCGTGCGTAATGAGAGGCATTAAAACACGAGTGTATTTTTCATAACAGGTTGACACGAGTGTTTAAATGCTTAATTACGTGTAGTAGCACACACTACTTTATCTAAACACGTAAGTACTTTAAAATGGGTTCAGAAACCATAGAAAAATTGCCTGCATTTTTACTAATTCTACTTGTAGTAGGTATATCTTTGTACACTACCTACGCCAATATTTGATTTTACTGTTGACACATACTAGTGCCTACTAATCACATTTCGAACTCAAATGTACTTTACATGCACGTTTTCACAATTATATTTTCATATTAGTAAAATATCAACAAACAAAATGTTTTGATATTACTCGAGATCAAATGCCGTGCGTTTATATTGAGAAGACGTACTGATTCGACATTTCGTATACCTAGATATTCTTGATATCTGTGGATACTAGAATAGTGACCCACTTGAGTTTTGGCAGCTGTTCGAAATTTAACACGTTGATTGCCAAGCCAAAACTAGTGAACATACCGAGATGGCCAACACATAAAAATCACCACATGAATATTAATTTGATCATTAGTCATGGTTGTTTCCTAAAAATACTTAAGTATCTATAATCTCTACGTAGGTAATTATTTGTTCTATCTATCGTCGCTTACTTTTGTCAGCCTCTGTAGCCTAGTTGGTAGTGACCCTGCCTACGAAGCTGGAGGTTCCGGGTTCGAATCCCGGCGAGGGCATTCTTTGTGTATTTATTTATCACAAATGTTTGTTCCTTGGTCATGGCTGTGTATGTATCTAAGTATCTATATGTATCTATCTATTATATATATCGTCGCCTAGTACCCACAACACAAGCCTTAATTGAGCTTACCGTGGGACTAGGTTGATTTGTGTAAGATGTCCCAAGATATTGATTTATTTATTTATTTATTTATTACTACCCAGAATGCAAAGCTTAATTTAGCTTATTACGGAACTATTTAGGTCGATCTATATAATTATATTTATTTACCACGAGCTAGATGAGTGAGGAAATGCGTTTGGGTTATTTCCTCTCTGTTCATCCTGCATCGGTGCAAGTGAGAGGGATAGAACGCAAATTAAGCAGTCCATACAGTTTGCTCAAAGTCAGGGAAAGACACGGGTTGTCGTCGGAAACGGTTGTGGGAAGCAATCTTACCCCTTCACATCCGCCAAGGAACGCGAACTGTAATTTGAATACACTGTTAACACAAAACGTACCTTATGCTCAGTACTTAAAAAGACCAAAGTAGGATGTTTATATTTTGCATACTTCGTACATAACTAATTACATCTATGAAGTACAATTTCGGATAGCTTAGGTCTCCATCATCAAGCAATAAGCCTGCCGCTACACGTAGTGACAAGAATGAAATGAATTACTTTATTAGAATTGCTTGTTATCGCTAAGTATTTGTAGAAGTCACGTATACATAATAATAATCTCAACTTAAAAACTCACATAATCATTCTACTACTAATCATAGGCCTCCTATTACCTATGAATGCGAATGGAAGCATTAGAAGGTACCCAATACCGATAATTACCACGCCGGGCAAGCTAGTTGGCGATCACCGTAGTGTGTCCACCGTACTGCTACACATCATCAATCTTGATGATGTGTAGCAGTACGCCAAAGATTTCTTCAAAAAATTAACCCTTGACTACCTACGTCCTGTTTGTATCAAACAACCACCTACCTGCGGTCATGGAGACCGCTTCTTCCTATGGGACCTGATTTATTTACTTTGGCGTGACTGAAGAGGGTTTAAATATATTAAATATACTTTAAATAGTTTCAGGCATTATTTGCACGACGCTCTAAATAGGGTTTCACTAATTTTTCGGCCAGCTTCTTCATAAATTTGAACCTTTTTTCAAAACTGTGTTCAAAATTTAAATAACACAACCACCTACGTGCGGTCACTGAGACAGTTACAAAATGTATCGTAACCACCTACATGCGGTCTCACGGACCGCCGATGCTACTTTATTACTCACCAAATCCAAATGAGTGCGCGTCTGAACGAGTCAACAGCATGGCCTGCACTGCGGAGGGGCTGGGCAAAGGTACAAGGTCACAGAGGCGTGAGTGATGTACTTGCGTTCAGTTATTCTTAATTTTGAATAATCCAGTATCTGTGAGACCGCACGTAGGTGGTTAAGGGTTAATAGTCAGTCGACTCTTACGACACCTATGAGGAGAGTTAGGGTGGTGACAAATGTATTCTTACTGCCGTCACCACGCGATTTACAAGCTCGTGTTATTCTATTAGGAAATACAGAATAAAAAATATGTTTAAAAGACAAGTTCATTTCGTAATGCTACATTTACTCCTCTCGTTACCTCTGTTGATGGCGTATTTGCTCCTCAGATGTCCTCTTTTGTGAAACACATAGGTGAAGCCCTCGCAGACCGCAGGAATAAATCACTAAGCGCAATTCTAGGTTGGCTTAGAACAAGAGTAAGCACCGTTATATAATTCGTGCTACAAGCATGTGCATTCGAGGAACACGCCACAAGTTCAAACCCGCAGCGAAATTGTTGGGGTTTGATGATGGAGCAGCCATACCCAGCACTCATTAATGCAGAGATGTGAATTAATATATATTTTTTTCTATATTTTTTTATTAATTTTATAATAAAAAGCTTTACTGATAATTTCGTAATGAACCCCTTTAACCGCATTTGTGTTTTCCATTAATGTTTCGTCAATTGTACGACTTACGAGTACGATTGCTAAGTTTGCACGTACTATCATTCAAAAGTCTAGACGGTTTAAACTCAAACCACGACTGCTCGTGTCGATAGTCTACTTAACTCGCAACCAACGCTTTAAGTACTTAAGTATCTAAGTACATCGTACTTGTTTGCAGTCTGAGAATCAAATGACTGCCGAATAATTTTAGGCACTAATAAGTGGATTGCATTACAGTATCGAGCGATAAAGTCGTATCTACTTGTTTGAAGTCCGAGCATCAAAAATTTACTGCCGATTTGAATAATTTTAGGCTAGTGCCTATTTTATTTAATTGCAGTATTGAGCGATAAATTCTGGGAAAATTGAACTCTGGACAGTTGAAACAATCAAAATTAGGATCCTTTAAAGTTGGTGGTTGGTACTTAAAATGTTTTAAGTCGCATTATTTACCTGATTGCAAGTGATTAATAACTATTTCATCACACTTGCTGCCTAAGCGCGCCATTGTTTGCGCACGCAGCGGGAGTAATAGAAAAGTGAAATTCCCTAGGGAGTAATATAAATGTCAGTACGTTATTTAATAATGTTATTTCTTAAAACTTATTTTTTTGTCGGCAAGTGTGATGAAAAACATTGTATGCATCACGGTCGGTAAGCGGAATACTAACTCGAGTCATAAATTCTTCTAACACTCTTGTTAGTAATTCCGTACTTACCTCCCTTGATGCACAATGTACTATTATAATTATATTAAATTAAACTTTGGAAACTGATTATATTCCGTAAATATACTCGTATTACAACCCGACGTTTGAATCCTAAACAGAGTATGTGGTCAACGGGTGATCATTGATCAATGGTTAATAAATAATACGAATCAAAATGTTTTGAGGTCGTTTTACTGTCGAAGGCGTTTTGACCAATCATTTCACTTTAATTAAGTTATTGATTGTGGACGATGTAGATGTTTACGTTCATTTAGTTGATTACTGACTGTATCAAATTAATAGTTAATGTTCAGATTAATAATAATGTATTTTTGGCAAACTTCAAATGATGGGTCCACGGAAAAAACATGTCAAATACCTACTTTAAAAAATCAGGACAAATTCACACCTTATTCTGTTAAATGTAAGGTATTTCCTTCTATAATTTGAATTGACTAGACATGTTCTTTATGGACCCTTCAAATGAATGTTGATATTACTTACGTACATGCTTCAAATTGGACACGGAAGTAGGTACCCATGGCAATAGAGCCTGCTCAGATGTTTGGGAGCACCCTGGCCGCAGCGATATACCTGATGACGACTGTTGTTCTAATGCCAAACTATACATCTGCACTGAAAACGAAATTAAACGTATCAAGTAATTTTACGCACTCTAACTCTCCTTGGATAAATTAATTGAATTGGGCGTAACTGATTAAGTATGTATCTACTTCAGTTTTAAGCGGAATTAAGGCTTACCCCACATGAATCCTTTGCATAGTAAACTAAGATTTACCACATCGTTACATGGCGTGTCGTGAATCAGTGGGCCGCGGTGACATCCTACCCGCGTCATGGGCTCTCTTGAGACAGATTTCGTTTAAAAGAACCACCATTAAGTAACATCCCTACATCAAACAAATTTGAACTCTGGGTACAAATGCAGAAGATGTAGGAAGATGGCCTGATATTGTGGTTATCCTATAACAGCTTATCCTGCTCGCTTGTACTTAAATGAACTTACTCTGCAATCTATTTTGTAAACCGATGTTTAGAATAAGTACGTAACAAGTAACCTAGGTCAGATTTTGCTTCAGAAAGAATTTCGTAAAACCTTCATATTTATTCTCCTCATATTAAAATAGATGGCAGTCATTTACAATTTTCCATTTACATAACTGTTGCAAATAATAAAAAAAATAAAAAGATACACTATGGTGGAATCATAAAAATATTAAAATAATATTACGAGTATGCGGGGTTCGAAGGAATAGTAGACAGCAATAATCAATTTACTTTGTAATTGAGATAGATACCGCCAAATTAGTGACTTACCGCCAAATTGGTTCCTGAAAGTGCTATCAGAAAATATTTCCAGAGGCTACAACACTTTGGGTGGCTCAAGGGTATTGAGAGGTGTCTGCAAAATGTAATAGTGTTTAAGTATTACAGGTGCTATGTATATCTAATCGTGTTTTATACAAGTTTTGTCTTCAATCTTGGGAACTTATGTTAGCTTTATAGCTCTGATAACTCCTCAATAATCCAAGGCTGATAATCTTACACGCTTACATATAACTTCTACCGATAGAGACACATTTTTTAGGTTAGTATCCAAATATTATTCTAAAGGTTTATTATTTTTATATTTCACTTTCAAAACTGTACAATATATAAACAAAATTAAATCTAATTAATTCAAATTACGTGACCTAAAACCTTGATAGGCCCTTGTGGTATTGTACCGAGGATGCTGGCGGAATTTCCTCTCTGTATCGCAGTACTGATGCGTTGTGCGAGGAAGTCACCAGCTCATCGGTCGTTAGTTGATTTCAGCAAGCAATTTGCGTGCACTGGGGCCCCATGAACCTAACGTTTCTAAAGGCTTAATACCCAAAATTAACATTTTAGTAGGCATATTGCTATTAGCACAACACGAGAAAGGGTTTATGCTAATGCCAATCTACACAATAATAATCTTAACAATTCTGCTGACCATAAAAATGCAAGAAAATGTGCCTATTACAGTAATGTTGTTGCCGAGAAATTATTTTAGGGGCTGTTAATGACAGACGGCCCCAGATGGGAGGTTTTGTAACCCGATACTTTTGTTACTAGAAGAAAGTCATAACTGGAAAGCAACTTCTACCAGGCAAAGCTTTTTAAGTAGCAGGACGGCCCTTGCCGATCGTGTTCCAGATTTATAAAGGATCCAGACCACAAAGAGGGCAATTTAACTTTTTGGGCATCTTATTTGTTAGGGACAAACACATATATTGCACCAAAAATTAATTGAAATAGACTCTTACTTCGGATATTAACCAATTACAAGCCTTATATTGATTTAAAATATTTATAATGCTTCTATAAGCTTATTGCAGCCTATTCTTCAGCCATTTACTAGATCCTATAGAGCTACTACGAACTACATTTAAGTCATCAAATATAAGATTTATAAATAATATACTACTTATTATGTATTACCGCTGTTCTGAATGTCCGTTCAAAATAAAATTAACCTTAAAATTAAATGATATACCTTTTTTTCATATTTTTTATTTTCAAAACTACAATTTATGAACATAGATTAAATCTAACTAATCTACTTAACCTAACCTATATCTAAGATTGGCCCTTGTGGCATTGTACCGAGGATGCTGGCGGCATTTTCTCGCTGTATCGCAATACTGATGCGTTGTGTGAGGAAGTCGCCAGCTGCTCTTCGGTCTTTAGTTACATCAACCAGACGTTTCGCGATTTCAGCAAACAATTTGCGTGCGCTGGGCCCCATCAACCTAAAGTTTCTACGCCAAACGGTACAAAATCGTACTCTTTGCCGAGGCCCTTATATTTATTACGTTTTAAAAATTCGGCATTTTCAGCCGCAGCGGCCGCTTTTAACGTAGTTTAATGATATACTTATTACCTAACTATCTACGCAAAAAGGTGGCATAGATGCTGGCAGTATTTCCTCACCATAGCGCAACACTTATTCTTTGAGCGAGAAAGCTATAACTAATTAGGTAATATTGTTTACAACTCATTGGGGTGCAATAAAAAGGTCTTTTCGATTAACCGCTCGAAAACGTGCTTGTATGAAAATTTGATGCGGGTTAATTCAAAGGCCAAAACTCGTACACCATAAAATATTTAACGAAAAGTAGGGCAAATTTGTTTACAGGGTGTAATATTTTAGGCGTTGGCGATAGGCCTCTGTTTAATATTCATGGGGCTACTTCACACTGCATTGATATTCTTGTGCTATCTTTTACTTTGCTTAAGTGACGTCAAAACAACTGAACTGATATCAGAGTGCTTACCATGTGCTGTCTCCGTGAGATTATCGCAGATTTAACTTATAATTCCTCTCGCTCGCATCGATATGCGAGGACGAACAGAAGGGTGAAAACTTGATGCCAGTTGGCTTGTTGTGTAATATGGTCACAGTGTAGGGACTAGGGACGCTAGCTTCAGAATGTAGGGCCAATTCAATTAGAAACTATAAGAGCTAATGAGTATTATCACTTTAGTTCTTCTATGTGACGACGTCACATCGTCAGCAGGTACTTGGGAAAACACAATGGAACATAGCATCTCTCTCTCTCTCTGTCTCTCTCTTGCCAGTACAGATTACAATTTTTTTTAGAAATAGTATTTATACCCGATGTCGCCTACCACACCACGTAGGCGAAATCGCTTCTTAGAATTAAAAAAAAAACTAACCTACATGATTTTTTAATTCGACTATGACCGTCGTAATTTTACTGAGGGTTGACGTAACATGACAGCCATTTACCAAGACCTCCGATAACATAAGTAGGGCAACCCCAATTTTTTTATAATACTCCAAGTCATCTTTGGATTTAATCGCCTTTTTTACTAGGATTAAAATATAAACCAAGGCTTTTGGAACCAAAACTGAAATATCGTAAACAAATGTAAACTAAATTAAACCATAAACCGATTTTAGTAACAAAATACTAAAATCAAACGAATGTTTAAAATAATTTTCGTAAATTATTCGCAATTTACTTCATGCGTTCGTTGTTTAAATTTAATGTTCATAATGTATGTTAGGTTCTGATAACTATTCTTTATGGGTATTATTACTTTTAGGGACACCCAATTAGCGTGAAATTAAAATAACCTTAATTGCAGTCAGCTTAGTAACGACAGTTATGTACAATATCTTTATAGGAAGTTAAACTCGATCGGCGTTTTTATATTATAATTTGGCTTAAAGTTTGTAAAATGAATACCAAAACCGAGATATTATCGAAATTTAGTGCTTAATTGTCGTTACGAAGCTGACTGATATTAAGGTAAAACTTCGCGCTAATTGGGTAACCCAAAAAGTAAAAATTCCCTTATAGGTATTGTATGTTTATTACTTATGTCCCGCAATAGGCTACTTGACCCATTTTTAAAGCTTGTCGTATATTATTAATCAATATTAGATTAACGGAAAAAAAATATAAATATATTTTTTCACGACCTAGAAAACCGCAAAATTATAACTTAAAATTTAAACTTTCGTTACCGCGCGAAAACGATACTAGCCATGTTAATGTTTAGATTATCTGTGGTGTGACGTCACTCAAACCAAAAACAAACATTTGACATGTCACTTACGTTATGTCAATGTCACAGCAAAGCTACATGCCTATAATATGTCCATGGCGAATTTCACTCGTATAAGGTTTGACATGAAGTTAGTTTAAGATCCTATGACGTCATATCATGGCCGACACCGTTTTCAGAGAACGAAATTAAAAAAAATAAAACAAATTTTTCAATAAAAAATATGTACCCATCAAACACTTTTAATACACCGTAATCGAAAAATATTGATCTTTTCAATAAATACTGCAGAAAATAATAATTTTTTGCACTAAATTTGATATGAGTCAAGTAGCCTATTGTGCGATTGTGTGTGTGCGATTGACTCGATTGGCTAAGTATTACGAATCCAACAATGCAATACAATTTCACATGACGCTTAAAGAAACATCATGTTTAGTTGATGCTATCAATTGTCTAGCCTTGGATACACATGGCCCAGCTTCAGATGGGAGTAGTAGCCAAGCTTAATTTATCGGCCAGCGAGCGCCTTTCTTGAACTCTAGCCCCATCAATCATCCGTTCTATGCCCTTTTCAATGCGACTAGTACAAAGTAGGGTGAAATCGGACCGTTACTTTACGAGCACAATCCTGTGATAGCCCACCTAACGAAGACCAAAAGCTGCCTCTCGGGGGAAATAACTCGTGTATAAGCGAATTTTGGCATAGTTGTAGGGAATGGTGTTGTAAACCACATACTAAAAGTACTGGTGGTTAGGGGTGGAGCTAACGGGGGTAGAGGGGTGTAAAGGTCCTTATTTTTAATTTTTCATAAATAACTCGTAAACCGTGGCTTAAAGCAAAAAATGTTCTAGAACATAAGTAATCTACATAAAATTCTCTACAGAAAAGACATATGCATGTTTCCTCTGGGATCACTGTATCATGAGATAAGAAAGCAAGAAGATGGACAATAAAGAAATAAATACGTTTGTTTAAGTAGGTATAGCACATACAGGATGCTCGCGAGCATTCCAAAAGATTTTAATGTTCAATTCCTGACCATATTTAGAGTCTTTAATGTTATGTAAAATTTCCTGGATTCGGCTTGGTTTCAGAGATAATCAACCTTTTTTTCGAAATAAGTTTTTCGACGTAACTCGTCATAAAACTTCTTTTTTATTGCAATGCTACCACAATGTGTTTTACTATTACCACACCTTTTGCCTGGCAATAAAAAAATGGGAATAGACTTGACGAAATAACCTGTCCCTAAAAAAGTTTTCTAATAAATAATTTTAACAGATTGTTGTTATGATAAAAAGTACTGGAAATGTAAAAAAGTATTCAAAATGTGTAAAAAAAAAAGAAAAAAAATATTTTTTTTTTATGGTATTTCACATTAGGTCTCATAATTTTTTTTGTTTGTTTTGACGTCTAGAATGCATAATTAAAATCTTTTGACGATGATTATAAGAACATTTTAGATTTAGAAGATAATTAGGAATTTTATTTTTACAAATAAGTATACAGGGCGCGCCCGGGTGCTAGCATTCCAAAAGATTTTAAGTATGCATTCTAGATATCAAAATAAACAAAAATGATTATGACACCTAATGTGAAATACCACCAAAAAAAAATTTTTTTTCTCTCTTTATTTTTACACTTTTTGAATACTTTTTAACATTTCCAGTACTTTTTATCATAAAAACAATCTGTTAAAATTATTTATTTGAATATTTTTTTTGGGACAGGTTATTTCGTCAAGTCTATTCCCATTTTTTGATTGCCAGGCAAAAGGTGTGGTAATATTAAAACACATTGTGGTAGCATTGCAATCAAAAAGAAGTTTTATGACGAGTTACGTCAAAAAAATTAATTTCGAAAAAAGGTTGATTATCTCTGAAACCAAGCCGAATCCAGGAAATTTCATGTAACATTAAAGACTCTAAATATGGTCAGGAATTGAACATTAAAATCTTTTGGAATGCTCGCGAGCATCCTGTATGTGCTATACCTACTTAAACAAACGTGTTTATTTCTTTATTGTGCATCTTCTTGCTTTCTTATCTCATGACACAGTGATCCCAGAGGAAACATGCATATGTCTTTTCTGTAGAGAATTTTATGTAGATTACTTATGTACTAGAACATTTTTTGCTATAAGCCACGGTTTACGAGTTATTTACGAAAAATTAAAAATAAGGACCTTTACACCCCTCTCCCCCGTTAGCTCCACCCCTAACCACCAGTACTTTTAGTATGTGGTTTAAAACACCATTCTCTACAACTATGCCAAAATTCGCTTATACACGAGTTTTTCCTCTGAGTTTCCTTCGTTTGGTGTACTATGATACTAACTGTCATGCTTACGTACCTACTGTCAGGTCTGTAAGTGGTTTTCAACGCATTTCGAAATTTATTTAAACCAGCGTGAAGTGCTTACGAATTTAGAAAAACTCAGTACCTACCCATTAATTTGTGAGGCAAAATGAACCGTTAAACGAAGAATAGCAAGAAATATTATTATATTTTTGAATATTTTATCGACAGGTCCAAAGGGTAATTAAAAAAAATCTGGTGTTCCATGCCGCCATTTCCGAATATTGATTTCAGAGTTTATATTGAACATCACCACACGGCTGGCACAGCCGTGTGGTGACGGCAGTAAGAATACATTTGTCACCACCCCAACTCCTCCTGCGGGTGTCGTAAGAGTCGACTAAGGGATTGAAGTGTCACTGGCCATTATTTGATAAAAGATGATGATGGGCAGCAGCGTCATCATAGTGGACACAATACTGCGATCGCCAATCCGCTTGCCCAGCGTGGCAGATTATGGGCATTTACCTCCTAATGCGTTTAATACGCTTAATAGGAGAGGCCTACGTCCAGCAGTGGACTATCATAGGCTGATGATGATGTTGTATTGAACATCAGATTTTTTTTCTCGAATCGGATATTGGTCACATAGTAAAAGTTCATCAATATGAACTCAGAATTAACCCCTATAGTTCGGCCGTGAATAAAAAAACATACTGTATATTTTTAGCATCGACGTCAGGGCTTCCAGAACGAGGCAAAAGGTACATTCAGACCAAATGAACATTCGCTATTCTATCTCCCACTCTACGAAATCAACGAATCACGTTTTGTGTAACGATCGAATTTCGTAGAGTGGGGGGATAGAATAGCGAATGCTCGCTTGGTCTGAATGCACCTTTACTGAATTAACGATTGACACGTTCTGACCCGTTTCTATTAAGTTGTTGTTAACGCATTGTACAAGATGGTTTTTGAAGTCGTGATACTATATGACACACATATAGTATCACGACTTCACAAATCGATGATTATGTTCTTGCCCAAACAAGCCTTTTCCTGCTTCTCCTTGACCTTTCCTTGAAAGCAACCAATAAAAGGGAGCTCACCAGCCTCAAAGTGCAGCATCAGGAGTTTGCCGTCTCTCATTTTAGTCCTATGGGAAAAAAATCATCCAGCTTTATTACTTGGCCATCTTCGTAACTTTTATACTTGTCCATTCCAAAACCATCCTGCGGGTATTATTACCTACAGGTATGACGTCTGTTACATGTTACTCGAATGTATTGAGTTTGCGTGAGTATTGGATGTATCACATGGAATACAGGCACTCGAACTTATGGATATTTCTTATTTAGTTGGACAGGTGTAACTATTTGATGCTTATTTGTTAAATAAGTATCAAATAGCAATTTGATACTTATTTGTTAAATACGTAAGTATCAAATTGTTAGACTGCTGCGAGCTTTCTGTTCATATATAAAAATATAGACAATTAAGTTTAGGAAATGTTAACTTTATGGCTGTAACAACTCACTTTAAATAAGAAATACTCTTATTGCCACGCTCTTATAAAAAATAACAAGAACTCTCAGTTTCTGTTCACATTTTTCAGATTATTCATAAAGAAAAACACTATTTACATTTCATTTGGCCGGGCTTCCTCTCAAAAAAATATTTCTGAACTCATACATAAAACACACAATAATTAATAATATTATCACTACCACTACCAAATAACTTATTAACATAAATGTATAGAGGTTACTAAATCTTATTTTCGTTAAAATGAAAGTCAGTAACTTCTAAATACAAAAATTAATCGGCCAAAAAAACCGACGTCTGCTAAAGCTATTGCGGCATTATGGTGTATGCTAAGCTACCCTCATTAGACAACAATGGATTAGGACCGCGGACCCTACATATCAAATTCATTCAAAAGAAATTCTGTATTATCGCAACGGCTGCGCTCCTGAGTCTCTTTAAAAATACGATAACGAGCGCCCTGCGAAAAAATCTGCGCAAAAACGGGGTTCGGCTATAACATTTACATAATAACTCTGCTTGCCTTTACTAACGCTAATCCGAAAAAGAACATAGTAGCTGCAGCTGAGAAGTTCATACAGCATTTCGGAATCAGCAGAACTATAAAGACCCCCCTGCCCGTCAGATGCCGCCTATGATGATCAGAAGGCGGAAAAAACAATGACCAAACAATTCCAAACGTGAAAATATAGCCTGATTGGAAATGTGAGCCCAGCCAGCTCACGTTACATATAATCATACACATACTCACTATATAGTGACCTTTCCGTAATACTTTTTTCTGCCATCCGGCCGCACATTGCCGGCCGCTGCGCTAAGTTAAGTTGCCGCCTGCGAGCTACGTTGAGCAGAGAAATAGTACCTATAAACACCTCGGCCCGGCAGTTAACACTTTCATTGCCAACTAGTGCTACGCTCTACACTCGTAGCCAATCCCCTGATTTTTCCGCTTTGTAGCGAAAATGGACCTCCCACAGAGAACTCCCCTCGGGAGTTCCCGGCGCACAATGTGTTAAATGGGAAAGCCGCTGATCACATGTTCGTCGGCCTGCAATTACACGTGATCCGAGACATTTCCCACTTAAACGGCCTTGGCATGTAATTTAGTAATTAATACAGTATTCGGCCATGGACACTGTAATAAAAAAAGGAAAGATACAAAATTATATTCAAATTAAGTACCTATATATAAGTTTGGTTGTTCATTTTGTCTAATCGTCTTTCGTCTAATTGCATTTTTTTTGTTAGCTAAGTTTTTAGGATCACTCATAATCGTAAGGATTTACAACATAAAAGTTTATTTTTTATAAACAAAGTATTATCCAAATAAGCATCATAGATATTTAAAAACCATTTAGCCTATGCTTTATCCTGTATTATAATTAATACTTACAGTAAAGTTTTTCATTTTCGACTGGAAGCGAATAAGTGGAATCGCTAACCGAATAAATCATCGTGGGTAATTTACCCGAACACGTTCCTGACACGATACGGTAATTAATTACTTATGCCTAAAGATACTTTATTACGCCATGATTTGTATGTAGATCTACGTTAGGTTGCTACGAACAAAATGTTACCAAACAGTGAATTACGGTGCACATTTGGTTGCAGGTAGTAATTCGTACATAAAAATGCACTTAACGTTATGAAGGTATAAAAAACCCTAAAAGGTATAAAAAGAAGGTATAAAAAGTATAAAAGTATACCACTTATCCGGCAATATTAATTAGGTAGATACCTACATACTAAAAGGGTTGAAACAGAAATTACGAAATTATGAAGTAGGCACAAGGTTGTAATTATTAGTAAATTATAAATTACGTAGTACACATTAATATATAGATAATGCTAGTATACGATTGGATGGTCTATTCAGCCTTAATCTTTGACAAATAACTTAATTCTCTTGATTTATAATATCTAGGTACTTAATTGCGCATAAATAAATTAAAAATGCTTTTGTTTATATAAAGAGTTTAAATATATAAGATCAGAATCTTAACTCATTTCTTTCCAAACTATATTCACCTGACATTATATTTCAATCCTTGAGGTACCAACCTATCTAAATCCATAACTAAATTAAGAACGGCCAACGGCTTTTGTAAAGAGACAAGTAGGTACAGTGAACGTATAATCAAAATACTTTAAGCTTTGCTTATTTACTTAGTTCTGATTTCAAAAGCTGTAAAGCTAAATAATTAATTATTAATTTTTGGTCACAGTAACAATTTTGTAACGTAAATATAAACTGTGCAGGTCTATTGTTTGTTTTCTCGATGTTTAAACACAGCACTTTTAATTTAGGTGCAACAGATATTTCTGGTTACATTATTTGTCTACAATCTACAAATCACTGTTACCTATAGGTATTTGGGTAAATCAACTTTTTTCTGTCTTTTATTGCCATGGTTTTCTGCAAAATTATGCTACTTAAATTATGCAAACATGCAAGTAGTGCATATCTGTAGGACGTAGGTGGCCCATTAAGGAAAGGGCTTATTAACGCCAGAAAAATGTATGTTTGTATAGTTTAAGTAGCATAATTTTGCATAAAACCAGCGTGACTCAAGCGACCGTAACCATGGCAATAACAGACAGAAAAAAGTTGATTCACCCATATAATGCAGTGAATATTAGGTTACCTGTAGTTAGGCTTCGATAACTCGAAACTTCAAGTAAAGTACCTAAATATTAAATTAAAAATAGAAAAAAATTTGGTACAATCCTCATAGTTAAACTCAATTTTAATTTGTCAATTTTCATAATTTCATCAAGATGTTACGGAAGGATACTTAAATGTAGTTATGAGAAAGGTAATAAAATTATCTGTACCTACATAATATAGGGTATATTATGGAGGTATGAACTTATTAAGAATGGTCAAAGGCGCCTAGCCTTGTAAGGGATTGCATATACCAGAGACAATTAACTGATGGTTGCTATTTTGTTGATTGTTGCTCGGTTGAGGGCTACTATAAGACCGTGTGGCCGAGCGGTGCAGGCATCAGCCGCGAAAGCTGATCACGTGGGTTCGATTCCTACCTCGGACGTTGGTGATCTTGGTCGTTTTTCCTTTGGTATATGACATCCAATATTCATAATTTGACCCTATGAAATTAATATTGGCAGCTACCTCGCTCAACAGATCAGCCTCGCGATCCAGCGGGGTAATGCTGCCAGTATCTTTGGTACCATGCCGCGGAGGCCGTTTTTAGATTTAGATTTAGTTTAATTTATATTTATTTATACTGTAGTTTGATAATATTATAGTTTTAATTTTGTATATAAATAGAATTTAATGTTATTCTTTCAAGCGTATTCCGAGCTACTCGAGACATTTTTAAAATCTTCGTACGATTACTGCTGGTATATATAAGTGATGTTTGTTTTATTGACAATATATAAACATTTTATAACCTTCTTAGATATTCAGGTAAAATTTTCAAAATCAAAATAAATTCAGTACCGATTAATATTGATAATAATTATAATGAGGTAAAAATTTGAAAACAGTGAAACAATTTTTATATGGACAGATATCATTTTATTGTTCTACGTTTAAATTACTAACAAGGGATTGCCGTCATGCAGAAAATTTGTCTGGAATATAAATTTTCGTACCAAAAGGTGCGAAATTTCAGTTAGCCTCTTTATTAAGACTGCAATTTAATTATACGGTTTTTGTCAGAGATCGGACCTGCTTTTCTGAACATGCAAGATACAAAAAAGTAGGATAGAAATTTACCAATGATCCTGGGGAGCTACCACGATGTACTTATGCGATTCAGTTTAAGACGTAATCTGAACCGCGATGTCTCAGTTCCATAAAATAACTGTCAAAAACTCACAAGTGGAACCTAAGCTGAATCTCATTTAAGAGATCATGATAGCCCCCTGATCTTGTCTTGATCTCAAGATGAATATGCACTAAGGGTGGACAAGAAAAGGTAACTCCCAAATGATCCCTACCGCCCCCAAGGGGCGCTGAAGGCAACAAGAGGTGAAAATACCCAAGGACAAAACGGGCTAAAGCTATCCAAGTGGGCATGCTCTAGCCTAAGGAAGTAAACATTTAATTTTACTAGATAGAAGACTAATTATTGCACACGCGTGTTTTTTTATGTTTTTAGTGGTGTAGGTACAAATTCTATGTAATATTACATTATTCGGGCAATTCCATGCAAGAGTGTAATGAAAGTGACCAATTTCTCGCATGTTTATTTATGAATTCTACAAATTTTACTGTTATTATGTCTAGATATCAAAAAAATACTTATCCAGATACAGTGTAACACTTACACTTGGATCATAAGTAACGAAACAGACTGCCAAATGGTCACTTTCATTACAGTTACATGGATTTGCCCATTCTGTTACCTTGTTCATTCCTTAGGTTCTCTTAGGCTATCAACCTTATGCTAGTATTTTTTAGTTTCCGTTAAATTGCAATTTTAATACAGCGAAGCATTAGTTATTGTTCACTTATAGGTCGAAAAAGTGCAAAAATATACACACAATTGAGAATTTTTAAATTGTAATGAAATAATTTTCGAGAAGTAAAAATATTTATTACCTGAGAATGTGTTTTGAACAATAATATATCAAACACTATTATTTATGGAAGAGGGTTACAACTTTTTTCTAATTTTCTTATCAATGTTTTTCTCAATTACGAAGTTATATCAGTAGGTAATTAATAAATAACAGACAAGTAACCTACTCTCAAAACCTGTTAATTAGTAAGTATTTGGTAATTCTTATTTCTAAACATATTCAAATAAATACGTACATCGACATTTGATTGCAGTCACACCGCGTATTGTACCCGCTTTTTATCACACATAATATTGTTATCACAACATAACATTTCGTTCCAAATATATTATTTACAGTTTTAAGTATATGAACAATTTAACATGAAATACGTATTAAGTATGTATTTGTAATTTGAGTTTCTTTCAAACAAGTATAAGTACAAATAAATATTACTGTAAAATAGACTTTTTTTTACTTTTTGTTTAACATAGAATTTTTTTTTATAAAATACGACACGTTATTTTTTGTCAAATGATTTTTCATAAACCCTTAAATGCAGAACTTGTTGTTTTTAAAACAAAGGAAAGTCTCTCTTACACAAAATGTACTATTTACAATATTAAAGGTAGTTGCCATCCATGTGGCATTCGTTTTTTCCACCCTGTATAATGAATAACTTTAGTCAAGGGCCACAAGGGGTGAAGCGGTCAGAATCAAGGAAAATGCCCTACTTATTAATTATGTAGGTACACATTTTTTTATGTCTTAATTTAAGTTTTACCATTTTACATGAAAATTCAACAACGAAAGCATCATTCATATTATATTACTTTTTAAGATCGGTATTTTCTTTAAAAGGTAACAGGACGGGTTTTTTTTTCACAAAATGGCTCTCGACTGCTTCTTTTAAGATTACAGTACGCTTAGTTAGCGCATGATTCGTGCGACAGTAAGTCGCCGCGTGATAAACTATCCATCCCTCTTTTATTCAGATACTTAGTAAAAGATGGAAAATCTATCTCACGGCGACATAGGTACTGACGTATCAATCATGTGCTAAGCATACAGGTCTTGTAGCCAAGATGCCAATCGTTAACGCTCAATCGTGAATCAGGAACGTAAGGGAACTAACTGTCTTTGTCGAAAGAGTGACACAGATAGAAAACTATGATACGATTGGCAACTTGGCTACGCACTCCGGTGCTGGCAATTATACAGATATCCTGACAAACTATTAGAGTGCTAATGGGTGTAGTAGTGTAATAATGAATACAATTTCTATAAAATAATGTGTGGCAGGTTTACATTATTTAAGATTTAATAGAACAATATAAACACTTCTCAGTTAATTTTTCAACGCATGACATGTTCTGTCGTTACATTTATTGAAATTACAAATAAAACTATAATTAAATTTCGTGTTTGGTC
>JALPQI010007672.1:0-46801 GCA_025490895.1 Thaumatotibia leucotreta | reverse complement strand
CAATAAAATAGCCCAACCAATCTTATTTCCCCATACAAACTTTAACCCTCCATTTAACCCCTTTAAGGGATGAATTTTCAAAAAACCTGAAACATGTGTTTACTTATTTATTATTAAAAACATTCCTGTGAAGTTTCGAATAAAATAGCCCAACTAATCTTATTTCCCCATACAAACTTTAACCCTCCATTTAACCCCTATAGGGAATGAATTTTCAAAAAACCTTAAATGCGTGTTTACTTATTTATTGTTAAAAACATTCATGTGAAGTTTCGAATAAAATAGCCCAACTAATCTTATTTCCCCGTACAAACTTTAACCCTCCATTTAACCCCTTTAAGGGATAAATTTTCAAAAAACCTGAAACATGTGTTTACTTATTTATTATTTAAAACATTCCTGTGAAGTTTCGAATAAAATAGCCCAACTAATTTTATTTCCCCATACAAACTTTAACCCCCCATTTAACCCCTTTACGGGATGAATTTTCAAAAATCCGTTCTTAGTGCGCCTCTAAACATTATAAAGAATGTACATGCCAAGTTTGAACTCTCTAGGACCAGCGGTTTGGGCTGTGCGTTGATTTAAGTCAGTCAGTCAGTCAGGACATTGCCGTTTATATATATAGATTTTAGAATTACAACTAACGTGAGACTCAAACATATTAAAATATTATCGAACCGGGTTACTCACGTGCCTATTTAAGTCGATGATTGCTCGACATGTTTCGACCCATTAAGAGGGTCTTCGTCCAGAGCATCCTCGGCCAAAGCCCGACGCGTACTGCGGGCCTGCGCCCTGCTAGAATGGGTACTGGCCGCGGGCAGTGGTGGCGGGGGCGATACAAGGAAAGATCTACCCTCAGTGCTACTTTTGTCATAAAGGAGGCTGCACACAACACTCACTATATCACTTGCTAATAAGGGGGCGTCTACACTGTCCATTGACGTAATACCCAAAACCGTTTTCCAACCAGGTGGCACTGACCAACCACCACCACGATTAAAATTGGGATGGCGACATATTTCGATAGCTTCCCGTATTTTACGCGACACTATAAACTTTTTTCTCGCAAGTACGGTTACCTTATTGACGTATTGGATTCGAATTCAACGCACTACATCAGATTCGATAGCGGTACGCATCGGGTTTTGGCCGAGTGTGCTCCGGATGAGGACCCTCTTAATGGGTCGAAACATGTCGAGCAATCATCGACTTAAATACATGAGTAACCCGGTTCGAAAATATTTTAACATATATGAATAATACAACATATCGCTGGTCCAATATTATATGGTTCTACTTCTTGACTAACGTACGCAGAATAAAATCTTGACCAAGTTACAGTCTGGCAAAAAAGAGTAGAAATTAAAAAGTAGCAACATCGTAGTGTCGTCCCTTTCAAATCAATATGCGATTTGAAAACGGGACGACACTACGATGTTGCCTACTATTTTAATTTCTACTTTTTTTTGCCAGACTGTATTATTCTCTGAATGTTTATCACGTCTCTTAAAATCGATTTTAACAAGGATTCATGCAAGATAAAAACTCCTTGAATCCATAGCCTATAACTTCCGTTTTATGGTACTTTATCCTATATCAATAGGAAAACTTTTTAAACAAACATCCTTTGCTCATTTATTACCTATATATGTATTTGATATCTATCCTAGTCCAAGTCCATTCGGATTGGTACTCTGACAAAAATATTTACTTATGCTAATATGTTTAATTAAAGTTCCCTATAATTCATTCACTGTGATATCCACTACAACTGCAAAAGTACTGTTTTTTACACTTTTTGACCAAATGACGATGTCACATTTTCATAATTGTTTATATTTATTTTCGGTGTTGATAGGCTTGCTTTTTGTTAAAGTTTCGTGATGCCATGCTTTAAGGATCTTTTTAACGATGTTGTTGTTGTATTCGGAAGTGTTCGATTCTGTGATTCAGTGTAACGTTGTTTTATAATCGAGCTCTCTCAGAAAAGTGGCATTAGCCAAAATGTTACATCACACTCCCCAGTGTGATGTAACACTCTCTAATATTATTTATTGAAAAGAAAAAGAATTTCTGAATTATTGTCGATTTAGGCCATAATATCAAATGTGTCCTATGGAAAACACATGCAGTTTCGCGACATTGCTCGACTTGATTGGCCATAATTTCTAAAGAAAGATGCGACAACCCCCAAAACTTCCCAAATTAATTATCAAATGTATACGTATTAATTTAGGATTGAGATACAATTTCAATTTAATTTTTTTTTTTACTAGTTAAACGTCTGAAATTTCATTCTGCATGCGGTATATCTTGTGGAAAATGTGCTTATTGTTGTCTACGCTGGATGCAGGTCCCATCTATCCGGTACATGTGGAGGTCCAGAGGGGAGGCCTATGTTCAGCAGTGGACGTCTTATGGCTGAGATGATGATGTTGTCTATAGGCATAGGCACTTCTTTCAAAAAGATGAAACTACTAATTGTAGAACTTTTATCGAAAAAATTAAATGAATAACGAAGTATACGTCCGTATTCATAATGAAACCAGCTTAATCGAAACAATAGGTATATGTAAAAAATTGTGAAAAACCTTATTCAAATTGACAGACTTCAAAATTTTATCAAAACAACAATTAGAACAAAATTACGTTTTACGTCAATACTGAAAAAATGCTTTATTCGTAAATTATTCATTCACCCATCATTTTATTATATCTTCCTATTACTACAAATACCTGTTGTCAATCACCGCCAACAGAAGAGGGAAGATGTTGGGACACCTTAAATATACGACACGACGAATTAATTAAGACCATAATAGAAGGAAGAGTAGAGAGGAAGAGGAAGAGAGGAAGGCCGAGAAGGGCGTACATGGACCAAGTGAAAGAAAAAGTAGACCTCGTGTCGTATCAGGGTCTAAAAGAAAAGGCACTGGAAAGGACCATATGGAAATTGCTTCACAGACAAGAGTCCTGCCCCTTAAGTTTATGATGACAAATACCAGCTATGTGCTGTGCTCTTATTAAGTTATTCCATAATGAATGTTATTATTATGATAATAAAATTTATTCTGCCAAAGCCTAATTTGTACACATAGCTGGTAGCTATATCATAGATACCAAGGATTATTACTATTCGTTAAAAACTTGAAATATACACGTAACTAAGACAAATTCTAAAGCCGTTTAATGAAATAAATAAACTTCCGCGGTTTCAACCTCAATATACCTAAATAAAAGAACCAATATATCTGACAACGTATTTTTTAATTGTAAAAATACGCGTTAAGAATTATACTATTACGGACGGACCCGACGTAAGCCGAACGCGACCCAAAAGTACGATGTTTATAGTTTCGGTTCTGCCGAAAGGTTCGGCAGTTTTTTTGCCGAAACCGAACCTTCAGCCGAAACACGATTTTTAATCCTAAACCGGCCGAAACCGAAACTTCTTCTTCAGTAAAAAATGGTTGACTATGTACGACTGTAACAAGTATAATTATATGCATTGAACTAAAAGTGGTAGGTACTTATTTAATTAATCCACAGTTTAATTATTTTTTTGTAACAAATATTAGGCTAACTAACTAACTAACTAACAATTGATAAATACTACACCTTAATTTTATTAAAAACATAAAAGGGCGATTATAACTTACTTTATATTGATGTATTAATATAATGTATATAACTTCACATACAATCACACTTTTATGTATTTAATTGCAACAAAATACTTAAACGTAAGTAGATACTTAATTAGTTACCCATTATACTCGTATATTTTTTAACAATCCAACTTATTGTTGCACTGAACCGAATTAGACTAGGTACGCGTCCTTCCCGCAGTAGATGTTTCGATACAAATCCAGAAACAAATGAATCAGCGTTTGTTTGTCCTTGAATAAACCGGTTTATAAAGTTCAGAACAGGTTAATCGAACAAGAACATTATTTAATGTTCCCCTGAAAACCGGTTTATAAAAACCGGTTTGGCGAACGAAACCGAAACGAAAAGGTTTTTCGCCAAGTACATGATAACGGTTTGAAAATTTAACCGGTATCCGAGCCTTGGTACGTGGGTTCGATCCCCAACTCGGACATAGGTGATCTTGATCGTTTTTCTTTGGTATATGACATCTAATATTTATAATTTATATAGTATTAAGTAGTGTGACTACTGGAGAAAAATTAAAAGTACAAATCAAAATATTTAGTTAATAAATAATTTGATTTCTACTTTCGCAATATGTTCAATAAATAACACCTAGTTTTAGAAAATTTTAGTCAATTCCGGAACTGGTTCCGGAATTCCGGAATTGAAGTATAATATCGAAAATCAGTTCCGGAACTGAAAATGGTCCGATATTGCAAGCCCTAGTATGGACGATTCGCAAAAGGCATACATTCTCACTTACGGGCAATTTCCACATGTCTTCAATACGTGACTCAGGAGTCTTGCCGCGCTTGGTCCGCACCAGTGCGTACACGCAGCCGACGTCGGGCACGGAGTACAGCAGCTTCTCTATCAGCACCTTGCCCATGAGGCCCGAGGCCCCCGTCACGAGGACCTTGCGGCCTCGGTACCACTCGTTGATGTCTGACGTCATGATTTATCTGCAAAGGTAAACATTAAGGTTGAAGGGGAATATGGTGAAAGCAGAAGTTTATGGATGTCTTCACACGACATTGAAGCATATACTTAGGTTATTTAAAAGGTGCGTTGTAAGATCTGATATCCTACCTATATTTTAATTTGTTTTGTGTAAAATGCTCACAAGGTAGAGTATACCTAAGAATTACTGTTAATTGGTTGATTCAACATGGCAGTTATAATTTATGTACCTATTCTCAAATTTTAATCAGATATGAAGGCAAAAGTATGCAAAAGGACGCACTTATATTCATAAAAGTGGAAAATAACTGGTTTAGATTGAAATACCTACCTAATAAGCTTAAACTAGACAACTACATAAGGAACCATTATTAGAAGATCTTGTTTATTTATATGAATAAAAAACAACAATAAAGATCAGCTTATGTACAAGCCGTAGGTACGTGAAATATTAGTTTCGATTCGAAAGTTCGGAATAGGATTAAAACCCTACGCATTTGCAAGCGCCAACATAATTATGAAAAGTTAAACGTAACCACTTAAAAATTGGCGCATGATTTAGTTCAAGATTAATAATCGGATGTAACGTTACAGCAACGCAAACAGGGAAGCGTTATTGCAGGTTGCATTCGATTTCCTGCGGCATTTTGTAATGCAGTGACGCAAACTCCGGTATCTGTGCCGTGCGTGCGATCTTCGCTGTTAACGGCGATTTGCGTTGTGGGTTTAGCTTATTATGTGGTCTACCACGTTTGCGTACTTTGGGAATGAGTCCTTGCGGATCAAAGTCTGTAGATTATACTAGAATCCAGTACGCAGAGGAAAGATGTCGCATGTGGTTTTGGGCCTTAGTTCAATCTCAAAAACACTTCCCATTCACATACTCGTAACATAAATCTCGATTTGACCTAGTCAATTAACATTGAAAAACATTACGAAGAACAAGTGCAACGCAAATTTTCTGATTCTTCTTCATTTCAGAAAGTTGACAATTGAAATAGGCTGAACAATTTAAATAACGAAGTGATTGACGTGTTTATGATGATAACATATTTACTTTTGTAATCCAACATGTGTTATTTGTGAAAATTTTGTAAAAAAACTAATTGGTTCCATATAGGTAGACAAGTACGAATAGATAAAAGTATTGTAAGCACCTGTAATTTTTAAACGTAAATACAATCGAGTCATTTAAAAAACAAGTTTTTCCTCAAACTTCGTCCTATTTAAATGATTAAACTAATCGGAATCTTTCATGAGATTTTGAAAACCACTGAAGTGGAAGATTAAGGGTTTTTTTTATATTTCTGTGCCCTTGTAGGGTTCATGTTCTGTAATCCATTGACATTAACACCTTACGAGTATACTTATATAACAACATGATTATGCAATAAATATTTAGATTTGAACACTAAGGTTCTTGACAGCACGTAATATGCAAAATATTCTTAAATCAAGTTTTATAGGTAGATGATAATACTCCTGTCCAACCCATAGAAAATTCGAATTCGCTTTTTTTACTGACAGAGATTGTTGGACATATAGATGGCGCAAGAAATATTCGCATATGCCGAATAGGCCCAGTTTTACTGGTTCCGTGGACACGAGTCCTTCCAGCATAACATGGCTGCGTGCCTGAGGCTTGCACCACACAAACTGGTAAATCGTGACGCGGTTGTGCAATCCGCACCGCCCTACTACGGACCAAAATACGGCGTAAACGAATTAAACGCTCGGATTCCTTGTTGCTTATGCTTATTTGCTGATTATACGTACAGGGTGCTCGCGAGGAAATCGCAATATTTTAACTATGCATTCTAGACATCAAAATAAACAAAAAATATTATGAGACCTAATGTCAAATTATTTCCAATACTTTTTATCACAACAACAAATTTTTTAAATTAATTTTTTTAATGTTTTTGTAGGGACAGGTTTTTTTGTCAAGTCTATTCTTATTTTTTGATTGTCAGGCAAAAGGTGTGGTAGTATTAGAACACATTGTGGTAGCATTATAATCAAAAAGAAGTTTTATGACGAGTTACGTCGAAAAACTTTTTCCGAATAAAAGGTTAATTATCTCTGGAACCGAATCCAGAAAATTTTAACTAACATTAAATACTCTAAATATGCTCAGGAATTCAGCATTAAAATCTTGCGGGTTCCTCGCGAGCACCCTGTATATTATTGGTATGATTATGACTTTAACTTTTGTACAATAATTTTATGGAGACGTTCCAATACCATCGATAGTTTGAAAAATACTCGTAGCCTGGTATTTCTCAAATCATTTTATGGCTCCGTGTGTCAATGACCATGGTGTGTGTTGAAGTGTCACTGACCATTCATTTTGTTGACGGGCAGCAGCGTCATTTCATGTACACAATAACTGCGATCGCCAACCCACTTGCCCAGTGTGACCATTAGAAATAGAAATAGAAATAGAAATGTTTATTTGCAAGAATACGTTACAATTAGGTCTTTCTTACAGCATTTTGAGAATCAGTATTCAGTCGACATAAAGCCAACATGCAAAATATTTATATATTACATTTGGTAACAACATACTTCGTGATTTAGGTAGGTACTAATAAATAATGACATTTCCAACAAATTCGAATATTATGATAAATTACACTTAATAGAGAAATAAATTGTTATACAAAAGCTATGTCATGAAATAATAATACAAATTTAATCACATTACAATTAGAAATTTAAATAATCTTTGACAGTATAAAAACAGTTTTGCAGTAGAAATTTAGACAGTTCCTTCTTGAACTCATTTCCATGCATTATTCTCAATTCGTGAGGGAGGTTATTGAATAAAACGATACACATGTTATATGCATTTTTCCTATATATGTCAGATTTGCAAGCTGGCTGGTAAAACATATTTTTGTATTGAGCCCGCAGGTCCCTTTTAAACATTTCTTCCCGCTTTTTAAAATATTCTGGATGACTTTTAGTGAATAGGCATGCCTTTAAAATGTACATACAAGCTAACGGGAGAATTTCATATTTTTGAAATAGAGGTGTGCAACTGTCATCAAATTTAGCCCCAGCTATCTCTCTCAAACATTTTTTCTGTACCAGAAATGCCCTCTGAACGTCGACAGAGTTGCCCCAGAGCAAAAGTCCGTAATTGAGAATGGACGACACGTACCCATGGTAAGCAGTCAGTGCGGCCCGAACAGAAATAGAATTTCTTAGGCTCCTTAAAGCGAAAACAAACCTAGACAACTTAGAACACACCACATCTATATGACCTTTCCAATTTAAATTTTGGTCGATCACTATGCCCAAGAACTTGTAAGTGTGTGTTTCATCGATCGGTGTATTATTAAGGGTTACACTTATATGCACTGGATTTGACTTATATGAGCGGTATTGTAAAAATGAAGTCTTGTCTGCATTGATTTTGAGATCGTTATTTACCAGCCATGTGTTAACATCGGTCAATGCTTTATTTACGATCGATTCGTACATGGTTTTGTGGGTTCCCTTTATTATTATTGTTGTGTCATCTGCAAAGAGTATACACTTTTCTGATGTTGCTTGTGGCAGATCATTGATGTACAACAAGAACAGTAAAGGTCCCAAATTACTTCCTTGGGGCACTCCTGCCCCGTTAACTCGGCTCCGAGACCTGAACTTTTGCTTTATGAATGTGTTATTGTCAGTAACCATTCTTGAGATTTCAGTACATTGGAATCGGTCGACCAAATAACTTCTCATCCAATCAAGGGCATTACCTCTAATACCATAGTAACTAAGTTTGGAAAGGAGCTTTGAGTGGTTAACGCAGTCAAAGGCTTTACTCATATCAAGAAATATTGATGTTACTGGTAGTTTATTATTAACAGCTTCTGATATTACTTATAGGCATCCTAACTTAATGCGTCTGCGCAATAGGAGAGGCCTACGTCCAGCTTACTGACATAGGCTGATGATGATGTAACATGTATCATGGATGACATGATAAAACGTAAAGTGTTTCCAGGAATTCAAATATAATTAAATAAATAATTCTAATAAATTATGTTGGATCAATAGTTTTATATGGCTGTGAAAGGTCACAAAATATTATGAGAAGTAGGCACAATATATCTTGACCGGTCACAAGAAAAATAAATACCTTGGGACATCTTATACAAATCGACATAGTCCCACAGTAAGCTCATTTAAGGCTTGTGATGTGGGTACTAGGCGACGATACATATAATAGATAGATACATATAGGTAGATACTTAAATACATAGACAGCCATGACCAATGAACAAATATTTGTAATAAATAAATACACAAATAATGCCCTCGCCGTGATTCGAACCCGGAACCTCCAGTTTCGTAGGCAGGGTCACTACCAAATAGGCTACGGAGGCTGACATGTTGTAGTATAGTATTATGTAAGCCTAAAGAACAGAGTACTGTCATCAATCATCATTCAGTTCTGTACAAGCAGTAGGTTGAAAAACAATGTACCTATGTATTTTTCATATTTTTTTATTGAGATAATAAATGCTCCAATGAAACCTTGGTAAAATCCATCATTTGAGTATAATTTGAAGGTTTTTTTTAACCATTTGACCTTAGACTTAGTAATTAGGCAACATCATAAAAATTTGCAATATTAGGTACTTCAGAAAGTTCACGTTGATTGTGAAACATTTGGTTCATCGCCATCAATCAAGAATCAAGATCAAGATCAAGATTTCCATAAAAATAAATCAAATTACTTTCTCCACTTTAATATAGGTTACCAATTACTTCATTCATATATTAATTTATTCAAATTAAGTTCGCGGTATCATATTATGTTCGCCTATTTAAAATGCTGTTGAAATAGAACCTACGAATATTTATGTCACCCAACAAAACCGAAGTGATGGTTGAGTGTGATGAGTAGGTGTATGTCAACCAAGTTATATGAAATATGTTCTATTTGCACTTACATGATTTGGTAAACCGATAGAAGTGTAATGTAAATGTTGGTTTAAGAACCTGCGACTTTTGTTAGAATTACATAATTTACACTTCAAATTTCAACGGCAAATGGGCAAGCGAAAAAATCAAATATGTTAAATAATTCACATTTTTTCTTTTATATCAAATAAAATATGTTTGTACAGTAAATAGGTTGGGACATTAAAAAACAAACGATTTACTGGAGGGCACAGTTACAAAACGATGCCATTTGGTGTTTGATTATCACACTTATTTTTATTATATTTTAAATTTAAGTTTTACTTCCACCAATTTTGAGTTTTCCTAAAATCCCATACATTTTATACTTACAAGCAATAAGTTAATATTTTCGACCTTTTTTCGTCTCTTTAGGCTCCGTAACTTTAAAAAATCTATATCCAGGTAAACGAAATAGTCAAAGATAGCTCCCGTTGCAACAAAAAGTAAAAACAAAAATATCAAATGAGGTCAGTAGAGACTGAAGTGTCTATGAAATCTTTCAAATAGATTCGTAGGCAGAAAACTAATTCCGATGGCCAAATCATTTTGCACACTCTTTATCGACCTCATTACGCAACTATTCACAACTGAGCCTAATAAAAAAACAAAAACCTACTTTTTTTCTTCGTACATCAGTGTCCCACCCAGATACCACCCAGGTATCACCATCAAATATATCGGAGCGGTTAGGGTGCTCAAAAACATCTGCACAGGCGTCTATTGTCATAGCGTTAGAGTACTTATTATATCTTTAGATATTTTCAAGCAACCGTGGTCGCTCCTATCTATATCTGATAGCGAATTAAACAAGAATAAGTAGGTACTGCCCGAAAAATAAGGCTGATAAACCACAAATAATTTTATCCTGAGTCAATCTGACTCTGGTAATATCCAATACAAAGTAATATTGTAGGTACCATAAGGAAAATGCCCAGATAATGGCAGAAACTGCGATAGTTGTTGCACAATAACTTGACGTTTAATTGAAGGATATGAATTAAAATGCATAATCAACTGCGAAAGAATCAGTATCGGCGTAATTTTAAAGGTCATTTAAATACTCTTCTATTAACATTACTCCGAGCATCAATGTTTGTATAGAAAAATATCCATGCCGCTGTATTATAATCACCAAATGAAAAAACGACTAACTGCTCTCCAAAATCTCATCATCACACCCAGATTTAGTGCCACCCGGACCATCTCGATTTTTTCTGATATATCTAAAATTCTCGGAGATATTGTGTAACATAATATCTACATAGAAAAATACAGTCCAATTGAGAACTTCCTGCCTTCTTGAAGTCTGTTAAACATGAAACATTACTAAGCTTAGCTTTGGAATTATGTTGATATGTGAAAGATTGTCCCCTGAATATTAATTGAGGTAGGTAAGTATTACTATAAATCTTTGAGTAGGTATATATGAAAGGAATTGTCCTACGTCCTTCTATCATACTGCAGTGTTATTCACTAAGGAAACCGCCTTGCTGTCAGCGCTGTGTCAGTGCTGCGGCAGCGTCGAGCCTAAAAATGATATTCACTAATGTACTTTAAACGACACTAGTGCTCGGCGACGAATGCGGCGTGAGCTGGAACTACATTGCGTCGAAAGTTTGACGTTTAATGTATGAACTTCGTATTCTCTAACGAAAAACAGCGACGAACTCGCCCACAAGCTCGCTCACAGCCTCGATTCCTAATGTCATGTCAAATCAAACAGCTAGGATTTTAGACAAGGCTGTCTCGACATCGAGCTCGTTGACGAACGCAGCGTCGAATGTGTCAATAAGAGAATAGCAAAGCTGATATTTTCATATCTAATAAAAAATAAAAAAGTTTCTGTTCCACAAAAGTAACGTGCAGTGTACATCGAAGTTCGAATGGCTATGGCTGTGACATATTCAACAAAGACAACAATGCTGCAAGTTTAGTGGCAGTTAACATTAACATAAGAGATTATGAAATAGATACCTACATATGAGATGTAGTGACAAATTTTAAGCATTATGTAAAACACAACATAGTGGATAAATATGTAATTACAGGCACTTTCTTCATTTTCGCGAGTCATGTCCTGGTAATTTGCTAATTAGCCTGAATTCAGTCACGCGACTTAGAAGTACTTTGTCATTGAGATGTAGGTAACTTAATACGTATATTAATTATTAATGCGTTGCATCTAACAATATTATGTTTAACAATGTTACAAAGTACGAAATAGTACGGGGATCAATTTATTTACTGTGTACCTAATGCCTTAAAGTGTTAAGGCATTAGGTACAGTCAAGGGCAAAAATATCTATACACTTTTTTACTTATGTCTGGAGCATTAAGGTTTAAAATCATATATATATATTTATGCCCCTGACTGTACAGTAAATAAATTGATCCCCGTACTATTTCGTACTTTGTAACATTGACAATCAATATGACCGTCGCTAGGAATCTCATATAAATATGAAACTCATATTATTGTCACTATAATGAAGGACGAAGTGATACATACTCGTAAATCAATTTCCTTGGCTGCATGCCTTTAAGCGCGATATAACATTCGAGATGAGGGCGCTAGGCAACGATATATTTGGTTACAGAAAGAAATGTAAATCGGAAACAAATGTTTATACTGTAATAAACACATTTTATATATACTTAATATTTTCTTCGGTTACCGCGAGAATTACCTACACATGAAATAAAACTATGAAAACGGATAAACTCGCGTATATTAATTATGAATATTAGATATCATATACCAAAGAAAAACGACCAAGATCACCTAATGTCCGAGATGGGGATCGAACCCACGTACTCAGCTTTCGCGGCTGATGCCTGTACCCCTCGGCCACTCGGTCTTAGCAACCACCGGTCAAATCGATCGGTGTTTTCGCAATACGTTCGCGTATATTAATTAAATTTTACTTCCCCTGTAAAGTATTTGAAACGTCGGGATGAAGTTAAATTTAATTAATATACGCGAGTTAATCCGTTTTCATAGTTTTATTGCACATTTTATATAATTTACTGTACCCTAATTATTGCTAATAACTTTATAACAAAAAATATGTAAATGACTAGGTACCAAGTCAAAACTTTGCCTAAAAGCTTCATGAACGATTTCGATGTCTATATTTTTTGATATAAGTATATCAAAAAATAATCTCACTCAGATCAGAGTCTCACACAAAAATGTACTGTTCATATTGGTAAAAAAATCGTTCCGACTTCAGCAGGTATCGAAGATATATTTACTTTTTACCTAGACTTTTTCTTTGTTTTGGTTGTATGTAAAATAGTTTCATATGTAGCTACAGATTTTAAGATCAAATCTTCGAAACTATAACGAAGTCCTTTCATATTAATAATAACCCCATATCCGTATAATTACTTTGTAATGAAATTAATTCAAACTCTACCTTTTACTTGTAGAGCTTAACTCTATATTTTTTTTACGTTAAGAGCACAAAATATAAAATAAGGTTCGAGAACTATAAGGTAATAAGTAGCAAGCAATTGGAACATAATATACAAGTTCAATACGTAACACCAGGGATCGGATAGCGGTTTTTGCTCCATACAAAAGAACGGTTCGAATTCCGTTCTTTTTCGTTCTTCGGTTTATATTTTTTTTGTTTATGGAGTAATTCAAAAATATGATGTTAAAAGTTATTGTTAATGTTGAATACTACATAAAGAGTGTAAAACATTTTGAAATATTGAGGTATTTCGAGGTTTTTCTAAAAAACCGGTTCCGATCCCTGCGTAACACAACACAAACATTTTAACTATCACATGCATACACCGCGACAGAACTAGTTCAAAACTTATTTAACTGGATATCTTTATCAAAACCTCATTAAACTGCAATGTACAAGGAAAAACAAATACGTAAATCAGCTATAATCACATTTATTTTATTGTGTACAACTTTTCGCTAAAAGGAAAGTGAGAACTTACCCGCGTTCACTTGTTTCTCGTTTGACGCCACGCGGGTCTGTACGAGGAGCGTCGTATGCGCCGACTAACTTGCTTGTATAACTCCAACCAAGCGCTTACGCAGCCTAACCCCGTATTACCATCTCTTACCTTACTTTGGACTTATTCAGCCAGTGTTATGTGACACTTCGAGGAACTGTAACATCTTCTGAGCGGAGATCTGACTTACACTAGTTAAACTTTTTAGTGAGCTTGCTATGTGGTGGATATTAATTTGGTAGTAGGCGCGTCAACGAAAATCGTTGCGAAAACTTAAAGCCACTTATGAGTGAATCTATGCTTGACACTTTGATTTTGCAACGGTATTGACTGAACTGATGTAAGCTGTTCAGTTGGTCTTGGGACGATGAACATAAGTCCGTGGCCATGGTCAAACAAGGTCCTGTTTATTTAGGAGTGCTTACACCATCTGCATCTGCTAGACATGCACGCATGCCTAATTTCCCACATGGTGAATTTCAGCAAAAATAAAATACGAAAAATAGTTACTAATAAATATGACTTCTGCGACCATATATAACATGGACGTCTAACGCCAGCTCAAAAATGCCCCTAAAAACAATTGTTCAATTGTGCCAAGCTGGGCAGGACATAGCGCTTTTCTTAACACCGCGCATATTTCGGCGCAACATCTTTGACAAATGTTTATAGAAAATAGCCAATCAAAACTTTGAGCGACCAATCACAACTATTTTTAAATGGCGGTTTAAGTTTTTATAGGTTGATATTGAAATTCATTATCGTAATGCATTAATGAGAGGGTGACTTTTGTCAACTAAAATTCAGGACTGTTTTTGAAAGGCAATTTAACATGGTGTGCGGCTTCCATGTTTTATTTGTTCGTAGTATGACTTAGTTTGTGTTACCAGTACGAGCTCAAAAATGTCCGCAATACCTAACTATATAATTGTACAATTTGATAGTACAATTATTTATACACCAATCACAATAAATAAAGAGGTAAGTATACCTATGCTCGCGAGCATTGCGCAATAATGTCGAATGTCACCAAAAAAATGTTTTCTTTTTTTTTAGACTTTTTGAATGCTTTTTAACATATTCCAAGATTTTCTTACATACCTACATAATTACAAGTGAAGCTAATAAAAGCGTGTTCATGCCATGACCATGACTGTTAGCCTCAGAGAACACTTTAAAAGAACTTTAGTAGACGAGGGTAAAACTGGACATTTATGCCCATGTTGTACACTCTGCTTTTCACTTCGTTTACGAGGAAAGTAAAACACATTTTTCAATGCAATTAACACAACGAAGTTGTCGTAAAGCGAAAGAAGAAAAATATATAACCATTACCCGCCAACTCATTTTTTTTTAATTATTATTTTTTTAATTTTCAACCTGTGATCAGAGTTTCAGATGCTCGGGTTTCTGCCAAGTCAAATATTTCTCACAAGTAAAATTGTGCCATATGTTTTAACTGTTTGGCTGTTGGGACCGATTACCTTAGAAAATACTTTTATGTCGTCTACGCACGACATATAGGTGCACTTTTTGAGCATGAGAAGTGAAAACTATTTTACACATAATCGGCCCAATAACGGAACCCTTTTTCGGCGAATCGAATCTGAATTAAGTAGGTACTTTTAATGCATTAGCTAAGAGTTGTTTTATTATGTTATGAGTGCTATGGTATTTTTTTCGTCCTCCTTCGCTCTCCTACGCTATATAATAATTATACAGCTTATAATTATTATATTAATATAATTATACAGATATAGCGTAGCAAGCGCCATCTTGTTAGATGTTATTGTACTATTTACATTTCAACATGCCTAACTGGGTACTGGTGGGAAGTACCGAGTACGAGTAGCGAGAGCGCTGTAGAGTCAGGATATCGCGTTAGATGGCTTTAAATTCAATAGATACTAATTATTTTCTAATTATAATAAATAAGCTTCGATATGCACCAGAGTTGGTAAAATAAACAATTTAAAAATGCAAAATTGACCAGTTAGGTATAGGTACATTTCGGGTGGTCGGGCGGTATATAGTTGATCGAGATAATTTTCTTCTTACCTAATCCAACGAAGTCATGCCTGATTATTTTGTTAACTTTTATGTAAAAAAAGTTTAATTTGTCTTATTTTGTACCAGCAGGAGTATGATCACAGTGTGCACTGTTAACTTTGAATAGGCAAAACTTGGATATTAAAAGATAAAAAAGAAAACTCGTTGCGGTTCAGCACGTTTGCCACCATGAAGTACTTATGTCCTTATTTTTTATTATTCAAATCAAAAAATAAATCATGCAGCACACTTGATTTGTTGAAATCACCTGGAATGAGTCAAATGAGATAATATATAATGCGTAATTCTTCCAATGTCAGAAGCGGAATTACATGACATGACAATGAAGTACATTGTAACTATGTTATTAAAATATATATACAGTGTGTAAATCTAATATGGGCAATAAATCAAACTACGTATATGTAGGTAGGTACTGGGTACTAAAAAGCTTCTCGTGTAACTATACATACAGGGTGTAATCGATAAGTGTTAACAGGCCACAATTCCGTAAATGTGAGAGATATCAGAAAATTTTTAAGTGATATCGAAAGTATGTTACCCAACGAGTAAAATTATACTAATAACTTTTTCTAAATAGATGAATTAATATTAAAAATACTAAGTTAAAACGCTCCCATACATTTAGTATGACGACTTACAGTCTTAAAGAATGTCGGGTGTCGTAAGAGATAAAACTGTTAGAGATTTATTATTTGTACGAACACATTGTAATAAAATAATAATACTACCGTTTATGAAATAATTAATATAACATTTATTCTTAAATGAAAAGTTTTTTATCTTTGATTGAACAGTTACCTACTAAATGTATGGAAGGGTTTGAAGTAAATATTTGGGATATTTCCGATTTTATTTCAAAAAAGTTATTAGTGTAATTTTACTCGTTGGGTAACGTACTTTCGACATCAGTTAAAAGTTTTCTGATATCTCTCATATTTACGGAATTATGGCCTGTAAACACTTATCGATTACACCCTGTATATGCGTGGTGACGGCAGTAAGAATATTACACGTGTCACCACCCCTACGCCTCCCGTGGGTGTCGTAAGAGTCGACTAAGGTATTTAAATATCATCATCATCATCATCATCATCTGCCCATAGCCGTCCACTGCTGGACATGGGCGCCGGTTACCATCGACCATGTTAGCATCGAAGTTGTTCACGAGTACACCTACCTAGAACAGGTCGTTCAGCTAGGCAGAAATAACTTCGATACGGAAGCTAACAGAAGAATGCAGCTGGGCTGGGCTGCATATGAGAAGGATTCGTCACATCTTCGAGTCGTCACTGCCTGAGTGCCTTAAGTCCAAGGTCTTCGACCAGTGCGTCCTAACCTTCCGGTCCTCCCTTACGGGGCCGAGACGTGGACTCTTACAAAAGGACTCGTTCACAAACTCAAAGTTACTAAACGAGCTATGGAGAGGGCTATGCTCGGAGTTTCTCTGTAGGACAAAATCCGGAATCAGGATATCCGACGGAGAACCAAAGTCACCGACATAGCGACGAGGGTAAGCAAACTGAAGTGGCAGTGGGCGGGACATGTTTGTCGATGAGCCGATGGCCAATGGAGCAGACGAGTCTTGGAGTGGAGACCGGGAACGACTCGCCCGGTGGGCCGCTCTCCCGCCAGATGGACCGACGATCTAAAGAAATTGGCGGGAAGTGGTTGGATGCGGAGAGCTGAGGACCGAGTATGGTGGCGCGAATTGGGGAAGGCCTATGTCCATTTAAATGTCACGACCATTAATTTATTGAATATTGATGACGGGCAACATCGTCATCATATTGGACACATTACTGCGATCGCCAATCCTCTTGCCCAGCGTGGCGATTATGGGCTCCTAACTTATCAGCTGATAAGTATAGTTCGTTCCTTTCGGTCTTATAGAAATATTGATAAGACCGAAAGGGATAAACTATACTTATAGGCTTGCCAAGTTAGGAGAGGATTATGAATAAGGGAGTTTATATAACATAGGTAATTCTGCTACGAATAATTTCATCTGCCTTCAAACACACGCAGCCCTGGATGCTTAGCCAAGTTGCCTATTGCTAACGCTTAGTAGCGTATCGTAGTTTTCCCTCTCTTTGACTCTTTCATATTAGTACGACAAAGACAGTTAGCTGCATT
This sequence comes from Thaumatotibia leucotreta, assembly GCA_025490895.1. Classification (NCBI taxonomy): domain Eukaryota; kingdom Metazoa; phylum Arthropoda; class Insecta; order Lepidoptera; family Tortricidae; genus Thaumatotibia; species Thaumatotibia leucotreta. Next base: position 29,029 of record JALPQI010007672.1, on the reverse strand, counting down.
TCGCTTACGATTGACGATTGAGCGTTAGCGATTGGCAATTTGTCTAAGCACCCTGGTAAGCGCTAGTTACTATATCCAAGGTGATCTATTTCTTATAAATCTAGCAAAAAGTAGGTACACAGTACACACTGTATATTGATCTGGAAAAACTATATTAATATGTGCTATTGGTGTGGTGTATCTACCTATACCCGTAGGGGTATACTATACAGGTAACATTGAAATTAAATTAAATTAATTTATCGTCATTCAAACTACACACCCCGGCAATGAAAACGGGTCAGGTGGTTTTTTTCATAGAAAATAATGCAAACATGGAGATTTCAAATATTTTTTAAAAATATTTATAGTTCAGGTAAAATCTATTTTTAAATAAAATTGTATTGGAATTTCATTTAATTAAATATGAATATTCACTAACACTAGGTTAAGATTGTCCCTTGTTCTGTGTACTACTAACACCTATGGATGTATGCTTGTCCGAAATAAAGAGATTTATTATTTATTATTATTATTTCCCTAAATTTATAAATAAATCCAAAAAAACTTTAAAATTGTCGTTAGGTCGGTTTGTAGAGATAAAAATGCAGACCGCTTAAGAAAACCACCTAAAATGTAAAGCAAATCGATTTTTTTAATCATGAGTTGCTATTTTTATATCTACGGAGTCATTTGACGATAATGTTCGGTGTTTTTCGTATCGGGTGAAAACTTCAGGGAAATTCCAATACAATGTGATGTTAAAAACGGTTCCGCTTGTATTATAAATATTTGTTTTAAATATTTGTAATCAGCATTTTCTATGAAAATATCCACATGACCCGTATTCATTGCCCGCGAGTGTAGGTAACTATCTTAGTTTGTTTATAAGTAGCTTAATCCAGGGATCGGAACCGGTTTTTAGAAAAATCTCGATATAGCTCAATATTTTAAAATATTTTACGCTCTTTATGTAGTATTCAACATTTTATGTAATAATTAACATCATATTTTTCAATTACTCCATTAACAAAAAAATATAACCCGAAGAACGAAAAAGAACGGAATTCGAACCGTTCTTTTGTATGGAGCAAAAACCGTTATCCGATCCCTGGCTTAATCTGCCTCAGCCTCTGTAGCCTCCATTTGTCAGCCTCTGTAGCCTAGTTGGTAGTGACCCTGCCTTCGAAGCTGGAGGTTCCGGGTTCGAATCCCGGCGAGGGCATTCTTTGTGTATTTATTTATCACAAATGTTTGTTCCTTGGTCATGGCTGTGTATGTATCTAAGTATCTATACGTATCTATCTATTATATATATCGTCGCCTGGTACCCACAACACAAGCCTTAATTGAGCTTACCGTGGGTACTAGGTTGATTTGTGTAAGATGTCCCAAGATATTTATTTATTTATTTATTTATTTATTTATCTGCCAATTTAGTATGTACAACCACCCTTAAAATGTATGGTCTGTGGTTCGATATATTTTCAAGTTGGTAGTTTTATGCCTATTGTTTTATTTTGGAGAAAGTAGAACTATCAAATTTCCTCCACTATCAGTCACTCGAAAGTAGACCACAAATCTTGTGAAGAGTTCGAAACGTCGGGATGTAATTACATTAATTAATATACACGATAACTGATACACTAGTTTTATTTCATGAATTTTAATTATCGCAGTAAACGAATTTAACCGAATAATATTATTGTCATTCTTGTCAATTTTCGTAGTGTATACACCGTATACACCGTGGGCTACGAATACCCATAAATGCATAGAAACTATACCTATTTGTAAATAGGTATATTTTATCGACAACAATGAACGGCATCAAGCCAAATTAGGAACGTATTTAACATACTTATGTATCGTCCTTATTTACGAGTAGCCAGGTAAATACTCCTTTATAAATAATAATCGTACTGGTAGTATTTATAAATACTAGTCTATTAGTCTTATTGATTACATAAAAGGATAATTGCTTTAGAACATTCACACAGCCGAGGCGAATGATAGTATCACGTTGATACACGAATTAATATGAACTTACAAATTATAAATCATGCCATGGCAATTAGTAAATTCATGTAACGTAATAAATAAAAAGGCGATTCGTATAATTTTTGGCGATAAGAAAATCAGCGTAACGTGTTTTAACATGAGTTATTAATCTAAAGCCCATCATGTAAGCACGAAGAGAAAGTTGTCCGCCTACGATGCTTCCGCGCAGCCTCTTCGCATTGAGTGCCGAAAGCTCAGTGTCGAAGGCTGCCCTTACGACACGTGATCTTAGACCATAAAATTTAGCATAATGTTTACCATTACCATACTATACAAGTGATTTGTTTTGTGAGAAACTTACTGGCGTCCTACATTTTGCATTTAGTGGAAGATCGTGTTGTGTGTTGTGCTTAGTGCGTATTTTAATGTAAAATATATGCGCTGATCAATATCGCGCAATTAATAGCGCCTTAAAACGGGACCGTGAAATTGGATTTGTCACAAGTACGCGTACACGTGTTCGGCAGATTAAGTCCAAAACTTATCGCAGATCTGACCGCGGGGGCGAAATCTCCGTAATTAATCTTAATTGTGGCGTATACGCATGCCCGGCGTTATCTCCAGGACGATCGTGTTGCCGTCCATATGATATATCATCTGCGCAGCCTTCGAGCAATTCAATCTGTGCGCTATGCGTGTCCTGACAGATCGAATTAACCCATTATATAGAAATATTGGAAACAAGATCTAGGTTCCGACACGCATGGTGCCCGGGTGAGGTTACATGTGATTGTCCAACAGTCTCCAGTCTCAGTCAGTTCAAGTATCTTGTGAGTACCGCACGTCTTTGTCAAGCAGAGATATCAATAAGTCATGCGGCGTAAGGACCCAACGCCCGTGCATAGCGCCGGGCGAGGAAGAAGCCTAATTTCAATCAGAACTAATCAGCCGCTGCAGCGTAAGATGATACCAACGTCTAAAACCCTGCTCCCTAGAAGTTTCTCCTCGCCATCAACACAAAGGGACCAAGACACCGTCCCTCAACCAAGCCAGAGAGGCTACGTTATGAGAAGCTACTCTACTCCGGAGCCAAAGGCAATAGAATACCGTCGAAACTCCGATTCGTTTTACCGCCCGAAGACACACGGCTCCCGTAGCGAGTTGGACTCTGATCTAGAGAGCTTCGAACAGTTTGAGGAAAGCTTCGTCGACATGGATGACGACCAAGAGCATAATTTATACGGGACGTATAGCAGAAGCCCGGAAAAAGAACAGCCCAAGCGAGTAATGGCCACGTTGCTACAAGGGAGTGGGCTTCAGAGAATCTCCATAAGGCCGGTTTCATCTTGTACTACACAGACTCTGTACAACGCACGAGATGCTATGATGGAAATGAAAAGAAACGAACAAAAAGGTGAGTTTTCGCGAAGATTTTACGATTAATGCAATAATTATGAGATATTTCAATGCCAGACATAAGTAGACAAGGTAGTAGGTAAGCCTTATGCAAGTGTGTAAGTAGGTATAGGTACTTATATATTATTTATGCACTTTGGCCAAGTTAAATCATTAGTGATAATTGTGTTAGCTTAGCTATTAATCAAGTTACAGAATTTTTATACTTTAATGACCGCTTCATATTAGTTGGTTATGATTTATAACTATAACTATACCTTGATTTAAACTTTCACGATTATCACTCATATTTTAAAGACAAACGGGTCTTAATCGCGTAAACTTAGACAGACTGTCTGCCTGCGACCACGGGTGTAACGTCATGCCCGAAACGTCAGGATATAATTAAACGTAAGTTTACGCGATTAATACCCGTTTGTCTTTAAAATATAACCATACCTATCGTTTATTTAGGAAGACACACGATAAATTTCGAGAGCATTTCAGGCCTACTGGTATTCCTAGCTGGGTTCACTGAGCTGAGGGATAGACTGATATTTGTATAAATAAACATTATAAGAATGAGCCCAGGAATTTCAGGATCCCGAGATATGTTTGTACCTATTTATTTCATGTATCAGAACACAAATTTTTATTGAGCTCATCTTGACTTAAGTTAGGTAATTGGCTGTTATTTTTTTACATGTTTGGTATAACAAACAGCTCCAAGTATACATCAGAAGACAAGTCATGTTTATAAAATATACATAATAATGTTAATAAGCTTAAGCTCTATATCTTCTCTAAACGCTAAGTAAGTGGATGGTATCCATACCAACCACATGAATCAATCAATCATTTATCTCTATGACGTCATTGTATTTGTTTGACGACAAACACTTCGTCCGGATTAAATATTTGCATTTCAATATTGATACGGAACAGATCGGTGGCTAGATTTACTGATACGTAATACATAATTTGAACCTTATTCCCTAGTAATAAGGGCGGATAGCTAGACTTATCAAAAGCAGTGGGTGCAAGTGGTTAATGTCGCAACTAAGAGCTTTTTGACATAGCTTTTTTAACTGGCTGAAGCGACAAGCAGTTAAAGTTGACCGTTAAATTGACATTGGCCAACATGAGATGTGTGTGTGTATCTTATGTGTAGATTGTGTAACTGAAATTGGGTTGTTGTAGGTTGTGTCGGTGAACGTTGAAACAGGCAAGTTTTATGATCGTCCATGAGCAATATTGTTCACATGTTCTTGTGAGCATAAATTATATTATGGTTATCGATTGCCACCTAGGTATGAAACATATTTTTTAATACAGATGGTGCCTTTTTTACGCGCTTTTTACGTCAGCTCCAAAACTTCGGAGGGCCGTCTGTACTAAAAAACGTCGTACGAGACACGTGCAAAAAGGAAATTCGTAACTTTTGTCGATTTAAAACATCGCCACTCGTTTCTAACTTCATGTTTTTCGCACGTGTGTCGTAACCAACCTTACTGTACTATAACCAACCTTTTATTTATGTAGGTGAAATAGATTATCCTTTATTGTATACAGTTTTAGTCGAGTTCATTTAAACGATTGTGTAATAAGGTAAGATTAGTAGGAAAATATGTACATTATTTATGTCTTGAGACGGAATTAGGATCTAATTAATAATAACTTTGTTATTTTATGACACCCGCACCCTGTTAGTTACGACCACGTTGGACCCACAATATTCGTTAATTCTAAGCTCAAATTTTAAACATTTCATCATTCACACTGGAGTTTTAATTACCTACATAAAATAATAACATTACAAAAATACATAAACAGGAAAAAACATTAATGTAATTCAATTCATATTTCATATATTTTTATGCAATTGTTTGAATCAATGTCACAATTAATTAATTTAAATAAATATTTGGCCTTATGAGATACCTATTTCATAAGAATATTTAGGATGTCCTTAGTTATTGGACAAATAAAATATATTTTTTCTGATTTTCGACAAAATGTCATCATTGCCAAACCTATTCGAATTTGCGCTGAAAGTGCAGTGACACATGACGTCAGGCATACTACCGCATACCGCGAACTACGAAATTCGTAAATTAGGAGCATTTGTCATTCCTACGAAGGCGCCATTATGCATTAGAGTGATAAATAATTTGCAGATTTTGGAGATCGCTGTAGGGCCGCACGTATATGTACCTAACTACCTACAGTAGGTTTCTCATTGTTGTTGATTATTGTAAACAATTCTTATTTGTTTTTTTATACCTTTTGTTTTCAATTTGATAAAATATTCACATTGGACCATTTTTAAGTAGTAGACCTACCTACGTGGCTTCAAGGTTTGTCTAATGGCTAAGGCTCTTTATAAGCATTTGATGGGTCTGCGTTTTTCCAGCTCGTCTCAACTTCCGACCACTCTCGGTGAACCTGCCGAGCTCCCACTCCGACCACGAGCTGTCCCAAGAGGAGGAGCTGCAGTCCTCTCCCCAGCTGGAGCTGGAGACTGCCGAGATGGACCAGCAGCTTCGCTCGGAGCAGCAGCTCATGGAGCGAGGAGCCGCCATGGCTATGGAGGAGAGCGATGGTGACACGGTGAGTTTAGGTTCTATGGATTCCACGAGACAGTTTACTTTGTAGGAAACGTGACGGCTATGACAGCTACGAGTACCTTAGAAATATATGGTATGGATAGAACGCGATTTCTCTATAAATGCCATGTTTTAAAATTAAAATACACCAAAAATTCTCTCTCTCTCTCCTATTTAAGAGCTTTGCTCTTGTCGGTGTAGCTCAAAGCACGCTCGCCACTTCCCCAAGCCATCTCTTTCAGGTTTTAATACGACGTGACTTTCACGTTCTCCTTGATTTGTTTAGATTGAGCAAATCAAGGAGAGCATTTTTCTCCTTGGTCTTCCTCTTCCACGCTTTCCTTCAATATTTCCCTCCACTATGCATTTTATGAGGTTGTCATGTCGTATCAGATGGCCTAACATCCTTCCTCTTCTATTCTTTATAATGACCATCAAGTGCCTCCTCTCTTTCACCCTGTCTAACACTTCCTCGCTCGTCAGTTCTCCGGTTGGACAAAGACAACTAATCCTCTCCATTCGCCTCCAACATCTCAAATTATTCTAGGTATTCTCTTTCCTTTTCTTTTCCTATTCTATTCCTTACTTCTTTTTAAGTATGCGAAAAACGTCGTCACGAACCCAACGTTCTTGTGAAATGCATCCTATGCATTCCGGCATTATACAGGATGGAACGGAACGACGATCCTTCCCGCTACCCACCGACTCTAACAACCATTAGGTGCGATGATAATGGATTGAATATTGAAGTTCATGGTGACAGCAATATGAATTCTAACAATTCCGTAGAAATACGATGACAAAAGTAGGTATATGCACTACATCTATACACAACACGATATACATCAACGTAAGTCACAACATTTTTCTTAAAAAATAAATACACTCTGACAGTGATTCATTCTAACTGATTTAGAGTTACAGTGAAATATCGCCTCTTCTTGGCAAATCTTGTAAAGCAATTTACAGGAAACCGCCAAACGAAATGTAGGCGATAAATGATTTAAAAATTAACATATTATTTATTCAGCGAAACTGTTTGAAACTGCAATTAAGTTTAATTGATCATTAGACTGTAACTGACTGGTTGAATATCGCTTCATGGTATAATATAATTAATTGGCGTTTAGTATCGAGAAATAAATATGTATAATTATTTTGTTTATCCACTCTTAAATATGGTTTGCTGTTTGAGCATTAGCAGGGATCGGATACCGGTTAATTTTTACCCCATACAAAAGAACGGTTCTAATTTCGTTCTTTTTCGTTCTTCGGCATATAAATTTTTTGTTAATAGAGTAATTTAAAAATACGTAAAATACGATATTGTTAATTTTGAGTACTACATAAAGACTATAAAACTTTTTAAAATATTGGGCTTTTTCAAGGTTTTTCAAAAAAACCGGTTCCGATCCCTGAGCATTAGAAAGAAGATAAGCAATTTTGACATGTTTTTAAGAATAAAATATTTCTGAAAAATACATGAATAATATTCGATCATTTATCCACTTGTGTTTTCATAATGAACATAAACTATCGTTTAGAAGGGGGTTTTCAGTAACTCTCAATTTAGTGTTTTTTTTATTAATGTGCTATTACATCCAAAAATATAGACTTAAAGGAAAAAGTTTTCATTGGGACACTTATTTTTAATAAAATACCTATTGAATGACACCATATGTTTGTACACTGTAGGATTTCATAAAGAAAACATCCCCACTTTACGTGCAGCGGAGGTACCAGAAAACTTTTTTAAATAAACTTTTACCACTTTTCGGCGTGATTAATATGTATGTATAATCTATAACAAATTGCAAATTTCTAGTGATAACGGTAACTGAACTATACTGCAGACAGACAAATAAATAGACGTACCTACAGACGGACGTTGCAAAACTATAAGGTTTTCTAATTTCCTACGGAACTTTATGAAATTCAGCCCCACAACCGTCAATACTATACTATTGTATGTTACTTTGTACTTACTTTGTATTGTTTGTACCTAATTGAGATGATATTTTTAATTTTGTGGTTGTCCGTCAAGCATAAGTACACATTTCAATTCTCAACTGTATAATATAAAATTTCCATACCATTAACACGATCTATCTCTTACGTAAACGAATGTCTCAGAAACAGCCGCGCAATTAAAAATCTTGGCATGCGTGTCAAACAGAAACCCAATTTCCCTAACATTAAAAGTTCACGTGTCCCAATTCGCTCTTTACTGCTAAATTCCTAGACGAATACTGTTCAGCATTACAATATTCACAATAAATCTTCGTCCAATTGGTTTAAGGTTGAATTTTAAAAGCGTGTTCACCATTTATCGATATTTGTAACTAGTGGTTGCGACATGAAAATGCGTCCCAGTTCGCGTCTGCCGTCTGCTCGAATCAGCGTTGACAGTCTTGTCTGCAGGTTGAGATCTTGAAATATCCCACTTTGTAATAGTTACTGGGAAAATGGCTGTTTGCTGTACATCAATTCCTTGAAAAACAAATGGATCTTACACTGTCAACAAAGAACAGCTCCTTATTTCTAATAAAAAACAAAGTAGGTACTAACGTTTCTTGAAGTAATTCTGGTGTGAGACTATACGTTATGGCAATAATATTTAATTATTTATGATGATATCATAACGCACCGTGTTATTTTTTTAATTCCTTTCAATTCGAAATGTTGCTTGGTACATTTATAGTGGGTGAAATCAAATTGGTGATCTAAGTAACATAATATTTTCTGAATCTACTCATGACTACAGCCAACTTTTACTATGGGACCATCTTCGAAAACATCACTTCAAAATCTTCATCTCCAAACAAATTATGAAACCAACTTTTGCTATAATTCATTAATATGTATCCATTTCTCCATACGGATTCCTTACAAATTTGTATACATATTAATGAACTTGATGCCAAAACTTACACATTTTTTCTGCCAAATTCGATATAAGTCCCATAGTAAAAGTTGATCGTAATCACGAATAGATCCAGAAAATATTATTTTGTATTACCAATTTGAAGTCATCCTGTAGAAGCTGATATACCTATCGGTTTTGTAAATACAAAAATGCGAATTGATTTTTTTTTTCCTTTTTAACACATAATAAATAAAAAATTGTACCTAAGTGTGAATGGTAATATATGGGATACTATGAGATACATCGAATTCTGTTTTTATGTACCATGGCTAAAATCGAAGCCATGGTTCCTAAAAAAAGATTTCAATGTCTTTCATAGTTCGTAACTTTCCCATACAAAGTCAAAGGGCTGGGGGCGACACTGAAGTATTGAAAAAGAAAACTTCATTGTTTAAAAACAATGCCGTTTATTTGTTTTTGATATCATGTTTCTTAGTAACATTTACTATTTAAGAGCACACAGCCGATATCCAAGGAAAAAACGAAATTTTATTTTTCAAGAAGTCCACGTTCGATTACTGGCCCGAGTAAGAAAGTAAGAATATGAATGCAGTTTTCTTTTTACTAAAATCGACGTCATAGTTCCAAAGACAAGATTTCGCTGTCTGTTATGGTTTCCAAAACCTCCATACTGACCCATTTGGATTGATCACCCTGTATATCGTTGCTTGGTACAAGGTACAACACGAGCCTTCATTGAGCTAACGTGGGACTAAATCGATTTGTGTAAGAAGTCCCAAGATATTTCTTTATTTATTATACACGGTGTTACGTCAGCATTCCGAAAGATTTTAATGCTGGATTCCTGACCAGTGACCATATTTAGAGTCTTTAATGTTATATAAAATTTCCTGGATTCGGCTTGGTTTCAGAGATAATCAACCTTTTTTCGAAATAAGTTTTTCGACATAACTCGTCATTTAACTTCTTTTGGATTACAATGCTACCACAATGTGTTCTAATATTACCACACCTTTTGCCTGACAATCAAAAAATACGAATAAACTTGACGAAATAACCTCTACCTAAAATAAACAATTGAAATAAATAAACAAATTGTTTTTATGATAAAAAGTACTGGAAATGTTAAAAAGTATTCAAATCGGCCTAAAAAAAAAGAAAAAAAATTTTTTTTTTTGGTGGAATTGACATTAGGTCTCATAATATTTTTTGTTTATTTTGATGTCTAGAATGCATAGTTAAAATCTTTGGCAATGCTCGCGTAACACCGTGTATAACTGCTCCGAGTGCTCGGTGTAAGTTTCGAAATATATAATTTAGATATTTCAACAAGTGGGACACATTCATTGAAACTATGTATCATATTATATTCGTAATATATTCTATTAGCGTGCTTAACGTCTGATTTTACGACTGTAAATTTATATACATACCTGGATTTATGGGATCACTTCTATCCATACTAATGATATCCATTAGGCTTACAGTACTAAGAATAGGTGGTAGCCCAGATTTCCAATGCTACGGTGTATGGAGGTAAGCTGTTGGGGGTGTCATGTATGGGTAAACATTACACAAAAGATCCCAATGGGTCGAAGTGAATCCGTAAGGGCCCCACCAATAAGATAAGATAAGATGGGTATACAAAACATTACCTGATCTATACTAGATATTATAAATATTACCCAATTGTACCCCTACACCATTCTACACCTCCATAATTCTCAGACTACAATGTGCCCAATTTGCGTAAATTATTGATACTTTTAGAGTAGAAGTTGATTTAGTCGCTGAAATTAAATAATATAAAATACATTTTCTCGCCGTTCGCTCTCTCGTGGCGTACCATACTGCTGTTTATCAGCGGTCGCCCGGCAACCGCTGCCACAACACGTGCGGTATCAACATCGCGGAAAACAAATAAAACGAAATAAGGTCGCTTAGGACATAGAGTACCTTGCCGTTTGTTTACGAGTTAGTTTAGCACAGGACGTGATCAAGTGCGATCGTTAAGCTTTCTTCAAACGTGTTTGAAATAGTATTGGTCTCTTGGTGAAATTCCGAATGTGTGATCGATACCGTCATCGGTGGCGTGCGGAACAGTGGCGTGTTTAGCGATCGCCTGGTGTTGGTGGTAAGCCGTGATTAGCCCAGTCGGCGGGCATCTGATCGCGGTGGCGGCGCGCGTCTAGCCAGCACCGGGAACAATGATCACGCCTTGACCTTGCGGCGCGGGGGACGGGGGCACGATGACGCCACCGCGACCGACACGCGGTTCGGCTTTCGGATGCGATCCTTCGTCGGCGGCATCCGCGTAATCGGCGGTCAGCGCGATTCCGAAGTTTGCGTCAAAAATACCGGCGGGTGCGCGCCGCGACGCTGAGCTTCATTCGCGAGCCGGCGCCGCCGCCGTCGCGACCGAACGACCGACCGACCGAGCCGACTCCCGCCGACCGAGTGGACGCGACATGCGCGCGACCAGACATGGGTAATGTGCAGTGCTGCGCCAGCGGACGCTTCCACGAGGGCAAGAAGACGAAGAAGCCGAAACTGAAGAAGGAAAAGTCGAAAGGAGTCAGTGCGAAGAATAACGTTGTTGGTGGTAAACCAAGTGCGAATTGTAAAGTGATGGCTGAGGACTCTTCCGAGCGCGCTGCTCCTGCTGCAGTGCCAGCAGAGGCACTGACGCAGACCGCACCGCCTGCCGAGGATGTGCCTGATGGCAGGCCGCAGCGAAACGAACAGGACCCGGGAACCACCGGCGCCGACAACGACGGACAACGCAACGAAAGCATGGCCGAAGCGAGGGAGCGATTCTTCACACAGGTCAGCTTCCAAGAATTCTTGCATCTATTTTCTACTCGACGCGTTTTCTTTTATCTCGCATCACTGACATTTAAAATGTTCTAGTAATATTTTCTGGCACGGTTCAATACGGTTCATTAAATCCTTTTATCATTCCGACGTCTGAAAACTTCTGCTTTGCATCAGCTGCTCTTGATAATGGCTCTCAAGCGCTATCTTGTTTATTTACGTTTCTTATCGTGAGGGTCTCCGTCAATAAAACAGATGCATGTTTACTACTTGCCGCGGTACAAGTGTGAAAAGTAGAATGACCTTATGAATGAGAATGGTGATTAGTGCTTTTTAGAAGTACAATAATAGGCATAAGACGCGACGCCCTGTTATCATTATCACGTACTATTCACTAATTAAGTTAACGTAATGTAGTGGACCGTGAATTATGGACACATCAGTGATCGATTAGTGGTAGTGTCAACTTAAACATAGCAGTATTTACTTGCTATTACGTAGTTATATACTTTTTCACATCGTGTAGTCTATTCGGTATGTGTTAGTAGGTACCTACCTATTTGTATCAGAAATCTTTAGTCAGATTTCTGTGAGTTTCATAAATTTCTCATGTTCTGAGAGAATTTTGAAAACCAATTTGTTTATTAATTATTAATGGGATGGGACTTAATATTTTCTTCGGTTACCTACCGCGAGGATTACTCATGAAATAAAACTATGAAAACGGATAACGGACGGAATTTATCCGTTTTCATAGTTTTATTTCATTAGTATACCTACTATTAAACTACTATTTAAAGATTTGGAATTATCTGTGTTTTCAAGTCATTTAAATAGCAAATTATATCTGCCGACAGTACAATATTAAGAGTCCATCTAACCTTTAAATAATACACAAAACTTTACTACCACTTCACAGATCCATAAATATTAGTACGCAGGAATTTTATTAGTTTTGTTTGTATTCATATTTTTATTATAGTACGTAAGACAATTTGCGCAATACCTAGGTTAGTAACTTACACTTAACAATACCTGCAATCAAAATATCGACACCAGTTCTTAAATAATGTCAAGTATTTGTAAAAAAAAAATAACACCACTTATTTTTTTTCCAAATCCACGCTATGCTTTGTCGTTTAAGGGGCATCGAGGAATCTGCCGTCTCGTCTTGAAGAATGTGCGTATGAAGATTTTTTTTTCTATCTGAATATATTCTATTTTTTATACAGTATGTATTTGATCGTAAAGCAAAGAAAGAAACACATTAATATTTAGATCATACTAAACAACTTTTACTATGGGGCCAAAATCAAATTCGTGAAAAAAAAAATTACTCTCCCATACAACGTGTTCATGATCACGCAATCAAAATGTATGAAAATGTCCAATTTTTTTTCGTGAATTCGGGTTTGGCCCCATAGTAAAAGTTGTTTAGTATGATCTAAAAATTAATGTGTTTCTTTCTTTGCTTTACGATCAAATACATACTGTATACCTGCGCAAATTTCCTGTAATGCGACATGAACCTTTAAAAAAAATGCTCCTTATAAATATACTCGATGAAATTAAAAGTGACGTCATTATTTTCCAAAGGAAACCTTATCCATATGTATTTTTTTAAAAGAATACGAGTTTATTTTCTTTTTAGTTGTAACTGGCTATTTATTGAATTTGTCAGAACATATTTGCATACCTAGTAAAATTCTGGATTAACATTATTTTTTTAGTATGCGTTGTATGCATAAATTGCATAATGCCCTTTTTAAAATGCTCGGTTAAAAACAATAAAATTCTCCGTTACCTTATATAATGACGAAAGGTATGCACCGAAAATACCACAATTTAAATTCAGCGTTCCTCCTTCACCTTTTTTTAATAAAAAGATACCATAAAATTGAACACACAACGGAATGTTTAGGGCTGGGACAGTACTGTACCTTACATCATGCGTACCTACTTTAGTAACCCAATGTTAAATAATTTTGAAATGTTACTATTAACATGTCCGATTTTTTTGATACGCGAATGTAGAAAGAAGCACACGTTAATATATCATGTTATGACAAGCCGTCAATGTATAATGTAAACTTTTATTAGAAATGAACGAAGTTTTATTTAAAGTTATACCTCTCTTATACAAACCTAAAACTAATGTAATAGCAAAAAACGCACCCAAATTAATTTTTTTCCAAAAGAATTGACAAATAAGTAAAGGTTTGGTTTCGAAAATATGTACCTACAGTGCTATCTAGCAAACAAATAATAAAGGCAGGTCCTCGCCGGATGCGTTTCGGATGTGTGGCGTGTCCGTTGTAGTGTCGGAATTGTCATAGTAGATGGCATACCGCTTGCACGTCACGCGCACGTGCACGCCACGCAAGCAGTGTGCCATCTAATATGATATTTACATACGCTACAACGCGCACGCCACGCACACGTATCCGGTGTGGCTTCACCTCAAAATAATAAAATGTACAGTGGCGTTCAGAATTGCATGGACAATTTATGAATGAATTCATTCATGAACTGTCCATGCAATTTTGAACTTCACTGTACTACGTTGTAATAGTAATACGTTATTGTTATTGAAAAAATAAATGAAAACAAACTAACAAGAGTTCAATAAAATAATGCTAACTAACCTTGCAACATTGCATGTAACATGTTACGATATTAACTCCATTTATAGTAGGTTACTTGTATTATGCCAATTAAATTGAATTTTCCGAATGCAGCGCTTTTAAGTAAGCGCTTGTAAGTGGCCTTTCATAGACACACTTGGGGCATTAAATCGTGGACAGGTTCTAGCGATGATCTAACATGCATGTATTAATTGTCAAGGACCTCGCACCTTCGTGTAACTATAAATACATAATATGAATATACATATAGCTGCCTTTATACAGGGTGGGCCCTGTAACTAAAGCAAAAAATGAAACGGTACACTAATAACCCAATAAATAGTCATAATTTAATAGTTAAAACTTAAAAAAAAAAAAAAAAAAAAATTTCTTTTTTTTTATGTACTTTTACTGCAGTCGACTTATACCAAAAAAGTTAAATCGGTGTAACACAAAAAAAAAATTTTTTTTTGGTAAACCAGTTAAAAAACCATGAGTTCAAAAAAACTTTTTAGCTCATTTAGTTTTATGTCCACTGAACTACCAATATGTTTAATCATTAATAAGGTACAATGTTGTGATACCTAGATACATCACTCATAGGTCGTAACTTTAACATACTGTTTCTCCTTAATGGATAACTTTAAAACACTGGGACCTTTTGCGAATAACTAGAGGCAGTCAGAGGAGTCTTCCATTTGATTTTTTGCTTTAGTTACAGGGCCCACCCTGTATAATAGCTCATCAGTGAGTTTTTTATTTCTGTGCATCAATATAATTATAAAATAACTACAATCATGGAGTTAGGAGAACGAGAAATGTCATGTAACTGTAATCACATATTTCACGGTAGCATTTCATTATCTTAATTTAAGTATTTTTTAGAATCTCAGAAATACTCATATTATAATATGTTAAAATAAATCAGTCTATATGGGACTGCATCTAGTGCACGCTCCCGAAGTAGGTGCAAAACGCATATTTAAACTATGAAAATATGTAAGTAAAGCATACCTACTTACCCCACGGAGTTATTTTATTTCATTGGTATTCAGTTTTAAAGATCCTAAAATACGTTACAGGCGTGTGTAATGTATGAAAATTACTACTTAGATTAGTCGTCAAGGTAAACTTGTACCAGAGTAAACATCTCACCAATCTTGGAAGTACCTATACACAAAATACGAAACAATACGAGACACATCATTAACTTAAAATATTTACATAATAGTTAATCTTCTCAACGATGTTATTTGTTCAATTCTATGGTTTTATAAACTCATGTCTAGTTTTTATAAACTTGTACTTCCATTCTTTAAACTTTTATAACATTCCTGATCGGTGACATAACAACTGCTACAAATGTGACTGCACTTAGGTATTAAGTTTGCTGCTGCAATCCTGAATATATTCAAATATTCACAAGTACGTAAAGCTGCAAAAAGTTGACACAGTACAATTTAGACAATAGGGTAAAACGCGATTCATATTTTAAATGAAAATGTCTTATTCAATCGTGTATTTATTATAAGAAAAGAATACTGAGAAAACGAAGGTACGCGGAAATAGGTTATAACCCACACTGATTGGTACTCGGAAAATGCACTCACAACATGGTTTTTCCTTCGTAAGAGAAAGTAAACATTCTGAATTTACCTTCCTACGAAACTGACTCACGAAATCGTGTTCGAAATCAAAATAGTGAATAAAACTTTTTAAATTTAGAATATTCCCTGAATCTGCACGTCACTAAAGAAAGTTACTCACACTCACTGTGTCATTGACTCAGCTCAGAAAGTGACCGAGTGTGCTTTTGGAGCATGTCCAGAATATTCCCGAAATAACTGGTGTTCCGAATTCGAACGAGAATTTATAAGCGGTTAGCAAATGCTTGTTCCGCTTTATAATGTAACTGCGATGTTTGATGTCGATGCGTGCCGTTGTACCGTGGAAATAGGAAAGCTATTTTAAAGCGTGATCGTGTGCATAGCTTTACTAGCATTTGATGCGGAAAATCAAAATGAATATTACCTCCATTCGTCTAATGGAATGTAAACAACCGTAGCAAAACCAAGATTTATAATTAACCTATAGTACAGTCAAGGGCATTAATATATATACACTTCTCCATACTGATCCCTTACAAATGTGTCTATATATTAATGCACTCGACTGTACCTATCTATACGTAGACTGTTCGTCAGTAAAAAACAAAAAAAGTAAAAAAAAAAAGATTGCTGACTTTAGATAGTATTTGACATCTTTGACACATATTATCGTGATATACGTTGGCAGATGTGATGTATTTTTACGTTAATATTACTAATAAATACTAATAATAATATATACCAATTATAAATATTAGATGTCATATACCAAAGAAAAACGACCAAGATCACCTAGTCCGAGGTGTTTTCGCAATGCTTCAATAATATAATATCAATAATTTAAAAAAATATATGTATGTTAACTCATGATTTAAGATTTGAAGTTGGTGATAAAACTTGGCTGTATGAAAGGATAAGAAAATACTAACTTGTGTAGGTGTAGGAAGGTATCTACCGTAGTAGGCACCTCATAGAAAAATATGAAGAATAATTCGTCTATCTGGCACGGATTTATACTTATCTGTCATGGATTTTCTGCTCCAAATAACATTGTCATTGTCAAGGTAACGAGATATCGCAATAAACAATTATCGCCGTTTGCGCGCTGCTTTCCAAAGAAGTTGCCAAGTTTCGTGGGCATGGGATTTTTTGTGCGGACGATTCCGGATAGAGGCCGACATAATATGGTACGAACCATATTATTATGTCTGGCCGGATATTGGCCAACAGAGACTCTACCACGATTGACGTGTTATCTCTTTCCTGCACTTGTGAATTCGTATGCAAGGGTGACAGGGAGGCAACACGCGAATGTTCGTGATATTATATTCAAATCTTATAATATCGAGTAAGATAAAAACAAGAGCATTTATATACAACATAAAAAACGTTTAAAAGTTTTGATGTTCTTACATACTTAGTAGAGATGGATGAGTACATACAAAACATGGGAGTCAATAATTGAAAATCACTCGCACACTGAAGTTCTCACACCCTGGTAGCTTTCTCATACCCTTGTAGACTGGAAGTTTTTCCCACACCCTAATGGCTGTAGGGTCACGTATTACCTATGTGGTTTAAGAGGAATGTCCTCCCGCTTACGCTCCGGCTGTGGAATGAAGTCGTTGCCGAGGATTTTAGAATAGAATAGAAGAATAGAATAGATTTTTATTCATATAAAGCACACATTACAGAACAACAAAAGTAAATACAGTGGTAACATTTTCTGGGTTAAAGAGTAAAAATTTTACTATCTTGTAGTAACACTAACATTTAGGCGTAGCAAGATTATTAAATGTGAATTATATTTATACAAAGAAGAGAATTTAGTTTAGTCATCTAAATATCTATACATTAAATTTAAGAAAACAATAATATTTACCAAATGAAAAGAACAGAGAAAAAAAAATCAGATTATAAATTAAAAAATTGGGTTTGCCCGTTGCGTTCAGCAATGTGTGCAATAAAGAATAGGTTATTAAGACTCAGCTTCTTCTTCTTCTTCTACCTAGCGTTATCCCGGCCTTTGCCAGGGTCCGCTTTCCTGCTACATTGCCTCCACTTACTCAGCTTAATGTTGCAAAATGTAGGGACAAATTTACAACGCTGTTTTTCAGTCTTAACCTTCGAGTGACAAACAAATGAAAAACATGAACAAAACCAATACATAGGCGGGTACTTTATAAATACGTAGTTAGGTACTTGATAAATACATGTAAAGAAGAAAATAAAAGAGAAAATTTTCAAATGACTTCATGCAGGGTTCTTCAAAAAACGAGTTTATAGATTTTTTAAAGGGCCAGATTGCGCTTGTCCGTCCTCTGGAGTTGCAGGCGTTCATAAGCTACGGTAAATGTGATGTGACTGACAAGCACAATCTGGCCGTTCAAAGCGTCTTATTTGATTTCTTTTCCGAATCTTATAGGGATAAGTACGAACTTATTCATACAAACCTAGTTGATGCCTTCAGTCGATTTACATACAGGCTGACACAAAACGGTAGTTCTCGCGATCCGTGCCACTCAAGGGTGTTTGCGCTCTTGTTTAGCACAATGGCTAGCCTTGGAGGCTCTATGAATAGTACCGGCATATACAGAGTGCAACATTATTATAGTCTTTGTGGAAAGTAAAGGTGTTCGGCAGCAAAGCATGCCGATACATCTGACGTGCCTTCAGTATTCGATCAAATTATGCATAGGTTCGTACCTAATGATAAAAAGGTACTCGTACCTACTATTTTCTTCTATCTTTTACTACGTAAGAGGGGTAAGGAAAATTCAATTTCGCTGCTCTTTTCAGAACTAATTATTTAGATACGGAGTTGACGGTCATGCGATAGTTCAATGAAAGCCATATTAACACAGGAACGTGGGGCTTGTTGTAATAGGGGGAAGTATTGGCAGGTACTTTAATAAAATAATATCTAACCCAATATATAATTATAAATAATCCTAAGAAATTGAAATTATTAAAAATATGAATTTCCTTCACGATTGTTAAAAAAATAAAAAATAATTAGCTATGTCAACTTCAGAGGTAAAATAGACGCAAAAGTCGAATTGTTAAGTCATATCAATTCAATATTTCAACTGAAACAAAAATTAAAACAGCATGTAGTTAATTAAAATTAAAATCTGTTATCCCAATTATCACACCACAATTTTTAATCTGTGTATATAATATCTATTAGGTAGGTATGAGCGCTTGATTTATCTCACATTGTTTTCAAATCAGCCTGTAGCTTTATAAGTAGTCAAACAGTCATTTGTTTACATCGATCATTCGACAAAATATCACGTAGTCCAAATGTTTGCTGAAAATATTTAAAACTTTGTTTTCTTAGAACCGGTGATAAAAGAAAAGAAGTTTGTTAAAATCCAGTTTGAAAAAAAAATAGTCTGGAGAGTATAAGTGTTCTCAACAATCTCAACGTGACATAGTGGACATACTACTGCGATCGCCAACCCGCTTGCCCAGCGTGGCGATTATGGGCATTTACCTCCTAATGTGTCCATGCGCATTGGCTAAGGAGAAGCCGTTGTCATGCAGTGGACTGATATATGCTGATGATGTGTCCGTTTCTTATTAAATGTTTCAACGCTTTTCCTCTCGCGTCAAAGCGTGACTATACTAATATCTCGAATTCTCGACACCCACGGGGGTTGGTGTATTATAACACGACTAAAGGATTGAAGTGTCACTGGATGATTGTCCATAATAAAGAGATTTCTTTATAGAAGATTGATGGTGAGCAGCAGGTTCGCCGCAGCGAGAAGTTTCGACCTGGTTTTCTTAGGAATACGCTGTTCAAGTTCCTCATGTTACACCGTGGCCGTGGCCGTTGGCCGTGTGGTGACGGCAGTAGGTAAGAATACATTTGTCACCACCCCAACTCCTCCTGCGGGTGTCGTAAAAGTCGACTAAGGGACTAAATTGTCACTGACCATTACTTGATAAAAAATGATGATGGGCAGCAGCGTCATCATAGTGGACACATTACTGCGATCGCCAATCCGCTTGTCCAGCGTGGCGATTATGGGCATTTCTCTCCTAATGCGTCTATAAGCATAGTTAATAGGAGAGGCCTACGTCCAGCAGTGGACTATCATAGGCTGATGATGATGATGATGATGACACCGTGTATTTTGGTATATACGTATTCCGTATTTCCTGTAGCCTGTAGGGTACATACATACAAACATTACACAAATAGCACAACGGTGGGTTTGAAATAAGGAAAACCAATAAATAGCCTGCTAATGATTGAACAAACATTATATTATATTTGTAAACAAATTCCATGATTATGTATTACCCGAATACCTATAATTAAGATTATTTAGATGCTGTCATGAGGTTTATTCTTTTTTGTATGTAGTTTCTTTCTAGGCACGGCAGGTCAATGATGCGTGACGTCACTAATTTAGGGATGTCTCTAATTTGATAAGGGCATGATATCATAACCACGTAAATAAATTATTAAGTACCTAACTGTGTTGTAACAAGTAACTCGTTACTCAGATAAACGTTTCCATATATTTTGTAAACAAATACTATTAGCTAACATTTTCCACAAAAACATCCTGCTATATAACTCTATAGTCTAGAGAAAATTCACTAATTACCGTACACACAATAAACACTTTTACCGTGATATGATTTAATTTTTCATAAAACAAGTGAACTAAAAACATTTTTAATTGCATTATTTTATGTAAAACAATATACATCATGTATTTTTAATATTACCTACCTCAAATCCGATGAACTGATATTGTAAGGTAATTTTGAGTATCTATCTACATTTATCGAGCTTGTAATACATAAGTGCCCTAACATAAGGCATACTCTAATTAAATTTGATACTAGAAAGAGTCTGATCCAGCATAGTTGTAATCATGTGGTGACGCAAGGTGCATTTTTTGTATGGAAAAAAATAAATGTGATTATTTCAATATAATTGTCTAGTGTATTTAGTTGCTTCACTAATTTCTTGCTCCAGCGTCTCCAGCCATTTGAGGTATAATGTAAATTCAAACAATAAATTACGAGTACAACGTAAAATAACAGCCTCACAAATAATTAGGAAGGAAGTATAAGTAGGTCAATAACTGTCCGCATTGTTTATAAATAAATTGTAGTTTGCCTCCTTATGAACAAGAATTGTGAACGTGAATTTCGAAAATCATCAAAAAGTATTTAAAGTATCTGTAAACATATGGAAAAAAATATTTAGAATATTTAAACTTTAGAGCTCATTTTTAGGTATCGAGTAGTTTTCATTAACAACACGAATGATCACGATTGTCGTCATTTAGGCATAATTAAGCGTTCCGCTAGTAGGTGCGCTAATGCTGAACAAAACTGACGTGTTTCTCGATAAAAGTGTTTTATTTTTGTTCAATGAATCAATTGTCGTAAAAAATGTGGCAGCTGGCAGCCCTGTCCAGTAAATCTCGTATTCAACGTGATGCATGCTCTTGCGCCGACGATGTTCAAATTTCGACCACACCTCAATCGGTAGACGATCCGTGATACTCGAATCTTAATCGTGTCTGGGTTTGTGAATCATCAAGGCGAAATCGTATTTAAAGTTGTATTATGTGTCGGAAGAAAAAAGTAATAAATGGGCGTCATTGATAATTACTTTGCGAGTGTAAGATTTTTGTAGAATTCGTGCTTTGGGCTTGTCATAGATTAATTTATTGTTATTGACATAGATGTAGCCGGGTGCATGTACGTTTTTGAGGTTTTATTCATACGAGTATGATGACGAAAGGCGCTACTATATTCCAACATTACACTTGTATTAATGAAATTATTTTAATCGAAATTTAGTTTATGGAATATTAAATGTGTCTTTATTTTATGGCTTTGACGTTGAGCAGGTAGACATTATATTATGGTTATTTTACTCTAGTACTTACCTAAGTAAATTTTAATATGAATTGAATATGACAAAGTTTATGGAATTGGATTTAGTCACGATTTAGTACCTACATCGATATAAAAGCTATCGTTCCAATTTGGTAAATAACAAAATTGCTTCAAGGAATATGTGAAACGAGTTGAGTTTAATGTAATTTTAGGTACAGTACTGACCATTTATTTCTACGAAATTATTTCTTTATATATTGTTTTTCCGACATAACTTGGACGTCAATACGAACGACGAAAGTCGATCTGTATGGCCCCTATTTGGTTAAATACCTAAGTTTTTGGAGTTTTAACTATATTGCCCACGACTATACTGAACTATCTTATAAGTTTACTTTGCTGTACCAATATTACATGGTTCTATGTTGCACTTGTATCAACTTGAAAATTGTCACACTGACACTTAGTTTAGATTCAATGACTCTGGAAATGTAACATACACTGTTGTATATTACATACACTGTTCTAGTGTAATATTGAGGTAGTAACTTAGAACGACGCCTGTTACTCGATAGTTCGCACATAAATGTAGGTAATGTAGGTAGACACGATGTATACTGGACTGGACAGTAAGGAATACTGTAGTAAGTAAACACACGAAAAACAAAGATTTTTACACTAACTATAACTACACTTACAAATTGTATTTACACTAATATAGAAATAGACATAGAAAGTTTTTATTTAGCATCACAAAAAAGCACGATACAGAGTATTAAAATAAAATAAAAAAAAACAATTTCAAAATTAACCTAGATACAATATAATTACATATATAATTATATAATTCCATAGATACTAAATAGGAGCTTTCCTCAGCATGATGTTGCAGAGTGTGTACTACTCGTACAACGCTGACTTTCAGGCATACCCTTACAATATGTATCCCTTATTTGCTGTTGATCGAAAACTAAATGGCTCAGAGTTGTATGTTGTTGTATGTATAATATATCCTATTCATGCAGTTTTCTATTCCTTCATGTTCAATACGAAAAACTAGCCGTTTTCCTAGCATCTCAATAAACTTAGATATCGTGACTGCTAAGTGTAGTTACTCGTATTGTATTGGGATGAGCTCATATTTGTGCTTCATAAATAGAACGAATTAGCACATAACATTTGAATGACTTAAATGCTGTATTAAGGAATTCTACTCACTAGTTATAATAATAATATGTAGAATTGAAACAAAATCCAGTATGTATTATCGTCATCCTGACTTTTCATTCACCAACAAACTGTAGTTTATTCAAATTCATAAAAGTACATAGGTATGTAGTTTACGTACTAATGTTATTCAGCCAAATTGTTATACTCGTATGGGTGCTAGGAATTAAAATCCATATAATACATGTGTAGACAGGATTAAGTCCTTAGGCAATATGAAAACAGTTTATTTATTATAATTATTATCATTATTTTTTGACGCAAATATGATAAAACATGATTGCCATATGGCTATTTAATTGATAGATTCAAACAAATTTCATTACTGACGTTCAACACGAACAGATGGACCCATTTTTTAATCTAATAACTAGTATAAGTATGATCTGCATGAGTTGTATGACTCACTGTTGTTAGTGTTGTTCGTATATTTCTGGAACTAACTCACGCGCCGGTTGAGGCCCTGTATTCCAAAAGCATGCCATCTTACCTCATAAAAAGCAAAATTATCGAGAACTCCAAACACTATCACTCTTTATGGATCAAGGGGTCACACTTATTTTAGTTTTTATGGTGGTCTTATTAGAATAGCTGGCCAGAGGAAAGGCCGCCCACGATGTAATTTTCGGCACTAAGAGATTGAGTTATTTGGCTTTAATGAAACACTTGAAACATTTTTTACTCCTCAGGCTAGAATAGTGATGAAAAATTCAAACGTTATGTTGCATTAATGACACTAAATCACGCTATCATTAATAAAACACTGAAACGGACATTTACACCACCTCGTAAGCGTAAATTTATCATAACATTTTTATTTTGTAGATGGACTCCGTAAAATTCATTAGAAGGTATAGTCTCAAAACGTGAAAGTAAACGTAAACTCATTGGAGACTTTCAGAGTACGACATATTTTGCAATATTTATAAGTATAACTTAGCATTGAAAAAGTGGTTATAACCAGTGGTCGGATATCCCGGTGCAACAAGGGGTGAATGACCTCAAACATTATACTAATATGGATATACCACGGGATTCCACAAAATTACATCCAGTAAAGTTTAGTAATATTTTGTAACGCAAAATAAGTGCACGTACATACAAGCGTTTATTATTATGCGATTTCGACAATTATTTCAAAAGATAGGTTATACATTTTGTTTAATATTTACTTTAGTACCAAATAGCCTTTTGGTATGAATATTCTTAAATAAAAGAGTTTAGCTTCAATAATCACCAAATTAAAAATTAAAAAAACCGACTTCAACCGGTTTCTCCAAGATTCCCGATTTGTTTCCATCATTGGTTTCCTCAAATCCTACTTTCTGAATGCAAATTCTTGTAAATGAATGAAAATTACCAAAAGCGCCATACATGTACCTATAACAATTGAAGAGATCCCTCGATTTCTCCAAGATCCCATCATCAGACCGCAACTTGGTGCTAACGGGACCATCTCGGGGTAATACACGTTCGATCACAAAAAGAAATTTAAAAATCGGTTCACTATTCTCGGAGATATCGGGTAACATACATACAACAAAAAAAAATAAAAACCGGCCAAGTGCGAGTCGGACTCGCGCGCGAAGGGTTCCGTACCATTATCAATTTATTATTAAATACATCTAAATCAACCTACCTCAAAAACTATAAGAGATAATTTAATCAAACTAAAAATGGTTGATAGATTTTATTAATGTGCATAACATATATTTTTTTCAGAATTTTATATTGCGTAGTTTAAAAAATAGAGGGGGGGGGACACATTTTTCAGACTTTGAGAGCTGATATCTCGAATACGATTTGCTTAAATAAAAATGAGATGTATGAACCTTCATATCATTTTCAAAGACCTTTCTATTAATACCCCACACGCTTATATACAACTAAATTTTTTTTTCTATCCCTCAGTTACATGTATGGAGGGCCCCCACCCCAATGGTTTTTTTTACAATTTAGTATCATAATCCTGTAGCGGTTTCTACAACACATATCCTTACCAAATTTCGTTACTGTAGCATTTACAGTTTCCGAGTAAATCGGCTGTGACAGACGGACAGACGGACAGACGGACATGACGAACCTATAAGGGTTCCGTTTTTGCCATTTTGGCTACGGAACCCTAAAAATTCAGTCGAATTGAGAACCTCCTCCTTTTTTGAAGTCGGTTAAAATAGAAGCTTTTTACTAAGGCACAATAGGTTCCACTTCTAGAAATTGCGAACGTAAAAAAAAGAGAAATATCATATAATACCTACACGATTATTTTAATCCGTGATCAGGATTAAAACAATATCCATACCCAGCCTAAATTAAACATTTTAGGTGAGGTCTCCCGCAGATACCTCAAAATTTTATTAATTTAAAGTTAAAGAAAAATTGTATCCAATAACCACTGAATGGTACATGGTCTTCCTGAAGTCATCAATTACTAAGTTAGAAAAAATATACCTGGTTACGGATTAAACATCCTCGTGTATGTAACATAAAATTAAACATTTTTAAGCATGAAGACTTGACACACCTATGCAGACACATTAGAGTAAATATAATGTATTTTATGAAAGAATTATGGCTTACTAGGTTCTATAAAGTTAAAATAGCATATAATTATTTTCTCTAGATTCTCTATTTTCAATCGATTCCTTTTCACATCTAAAATCCATTTGTACGCCGAAAAAGTCCTTTCCACTTTTACGGATGTCAGTGGAGCAAATTTGTAAAGAGATACTTCATCAGGTGCGGTATTATTTGAAATTTGGTCTGCGTATTCTCTAATGTCATCCAAATCTGGATTTCGTGCCATTACTGCTTCTAATTTAATCTGAGTAGTCAAACTTGAACTCCATGAGGCTTATAATATAATAAATTAAGGTGAAGAATATTCAATACTTTTGTAAAGGGGCGTTTTCACAAACCGTTGTTCAAAACACTTTTTTTAATTCGGACAAGTTTGGGATTGTTCGACTTAGGATCACGAGCTCTTTCAATCCTACTAGAAGAAAAAAAGTGTCCAAAAATGTTTTTTTTTTTCCATTACGCTATCGTTTTTATAGACTTTGTATGGCGATAGCGTAATGGAAGAAATTAAAAATGTATGAAAATTGTGGGACAGTTTTTTTCACCTATCAGAATTAAAAGCGCTCGTGATCCAGAGTCGAACAAGCCCAAATTTGTCCGAATTAAAAAAAAGTGTTTTGAACAACGGTTTGTGAAAACGCCCAAAGATTTCTTTTATGTTCGCAATTTGAGCTGCCTTTTTAAGTATACCTATCAGATCTATTTTTTTTTTCAAACTAAACCCGGGAATTTAGGTCATATCCATATTAACTTTTCTACTTGGTATCCCCTGGTGTTGCACCGGGATATCCGACCACTGGTTATAACTTATAATAAAGTATAATACTATTGACCCAGGTTCAATCTGTCAGTAAAATATTCAATTATTGTCTATAGCGCAAGCATTTTATTATTTTTTAATTATTTATTTAGCACTAACAACTATCATCATCATCAACCATGGTGTGGCGTAGGTAGGAAAATATTTTAATAGATTAAATTTTATTTTATTTTATTTATTGGGGAAAAAACAAACATAGGCAGATACAAGGCTTTAGCTTATATCAACAAGTATTTAATCGATACATTTACATTTGACTTTAAAATGGAATTATAGAGAAACAGAGCATCTAAGATATTATTATCATTAATAATTATGCAATGCTTAATAAAAAAAAACATATAAAATAGCTAATAACAATTCAAGGTTAACTAATGAACTGAACAATTCAAACAAATAATAATTTAATCAATCGTCTTACATTATAATAAAAAATAGTAAGTATCTATTGTTCTGGTAATCATAAAACATAGTAATCTACCTAAAAGAAATACACCGTATATTTCGCTCATGAGATGTAATGTTTACGAGTGTTTTTCCCACTCGGAATAAGCCATTTTACCTGAATTGTTATGCCTTTACGTGATCTGCCCGTCAACAGTGTCCACGTTGAAGATAGCTTTAATTGTATACCTACATGAAAACATGCATAAGTATAAGTACCAATACCAACCGGTACCTAAAATGATTGTAAATTTAGGTACGTTTAATTTTAAGCGCAACGATGTTTCTGAACCCTTTCTTTTTTTAAGAATTACTTTACATTTATGTATATTATTTACTCGTAAAAAAATATTTAAAATTAATATTTAACAATAAAACAATATTTAGGGGCCAAGGAAATACATTTCAGTAGTTTTATTTTCAAGTGTACCAACACTAATATTTTTTTAAATTATGTTTTTCCATATCTTCTATTTATTCTTATGTTTTTGAGAGGTGTAAAAAAACAGGCACCCTTGTGTAACAGTACCCCTGAAACAAGATAAATATTTCAAAAAAATCTTATGTTTACTTAAATACTTACCTAACTATATGATGATTTATAGGTAAAGTAAAGAACACATTACACTTATAGTGTCAAATTATTATTTTTCTTCCTTAAAAAATGCAGCCATTATATTTTTAGGTACATGACCCATTGTGTAACGTGTCTATTTGGTCATAATAGCCTTATGAAAACATCACGACCTAGTTCCCCAGACGATTGAGTGTTATGATACGCGCGGCCCGTCAATTACAATTGACTTGGCGGTGTGTGGTCTCGCCGGACACGGGAAAGGACGTGCTTACACTGTCCAGATACGGTTTCCTGTACTTATAATAGTACATATTAATGGATATTTCTTCGAGCGTTTCAATCGCTGTGACTTCGGTGGCGGTGCCAGCCTTATCACACGAATCCCGTGAGAGATGCATGCGTTTTTGGAAATCTTGGTAGACGTAGTTGACAACTACCAAGATATTTAAAATATCTATGAGATGCCCACGGAAATCAAGTAATAATGTTGCCACCGAAGTCACGGCGATTGAAACGCTCGAAGGAATTTCAATAATAATTGCCATTTGGAATACAGAACTACGGCCCTCAAAGCAAATTTTGAGGATGTCTCTCTCACTCTAATGACGCCTTCGTTGAAGTGACAGAGTAAACACCTCAAAATTTCGAATTTCGATTTTCGCAGTAGTAGGCCTGGTTACTGATTGTCAGCTAAGATGGTCAAGACCAGCTTGGAGACCACCGACTAGAAGGTCTGAAGATATCTGGCGAACAGTAAATATTGAATCAATGGATGAGATTTTGCTCAGGAT
Source organism: Thaumatotibia leucotreta (assembly GCA_025490895.1). Classification (NCBI taxonomy): domain Eukaryota; kingdom Metazoa; phylum Arthropoda; class Insecta; order Lepidoptera; family Tortricidae; genus Thaumatotibia; species Thaumatotibia leucotreta. The sequence goes on along the minus strand of JALPQI010007672.1, from coordinate 800 downwards.
GAAGAATTCAGTAAAAAGAGGAAGTCGATGCTCAAATTGCTCATCAATGAGTACATGGATACTGGCTGAATAGATATCTGCTATCTCGCCAAAAGAAAAAATGTCTGAATTGGACGAATACTTATTGACGAATATGATAAATTAATTCTATTGATATTGTTAGTCCGTAAAACTAGCCAAGCCAATTACAGACAGCCATAAACTTATGGTCCAAAAATATCTTATTTGGGTAGTGTTCTTTGTATACAGTACAGGTTTTTCAGATTTTACTTGGTACCCCCTATGACCCTATTTATACCTCGCCTACTCTACTAGTCTACTATACAGGGTGACCAGTAAGTATACCGACAGACTTGAAAGGTGTATTCCTGAACACATTTTGAGGCTATAATGTCATATGAACTTTTCTGGATTCGGCTTAGTTTAAGAGATAATGACATGTTATTCAAAAAACTATTTTCATCACAAGTCACTAAAAAATGCCTGCACGATTGAAATTCTTACACTAGTAGTTTTCATCTCGACATACACACTGATTAAAGTTGGAGGAAATGAGAAAAAAGTTTCAGAAAAATGTTCAACTAAAAAAAAAATTCAAAAACCCTGAAAAAAAAATTCTTTCCCTACAATTTATTACTGGTCATGTACAAAAGAAATCAAAATATCACAAAAAAATTTTTTTTTGTTCGAAAATGACATATGTCACATATTTTTTTTACTTCAAACTTTTGTCATCAAAAATGCATTGGTAAAGTCTGCCGGTATACTCAACCCCCCCCTGTACGTTATCCAGTTAGGGG